>CAUYQU010045718.1:0-110699 GCA_963574635.1 Cheracebus regulus | reverse complement strand
GATAAGAGTATGTTATTTTCATCTTGACCTTTCTGATAGAAATTTTTGATTCAAAGATCAATTATCTACTGATTTCAAGTAATTTGGTAGTTAGAGTGTATCTTCTTCATATTTGTAAAAGATATAATACCTCACAATATGTACAAAATTCAATTGATGTTGTTTAGAAACTGATATTAGCATGAGAACTAGAATAAAACTCATTGTACTTTAAGAACAAAATTATGTGGTCATATAGTAATGTTGATGTAAATTTTAAATTGTAGGATACAAATAAAATATGCTTAAATTGATGGTATTCTTAAAAAGACTGATCTATCTGCTAACAGATTTGCTTGGGATTCATCTCAGGGAAACATGAAGGACATTCAAATTTGTCATCTTTCACTCTTTGATTAGTGCATACTTTTCTTTAGGAAATAGGCTCTCCAAGTCAATTTTTCTTTTAGCCCTAGAGATTTCATTCATCTTTTTTGTATTATCCTACAGGGTTAGGAGATTAGGTACATTTATTTTATGATTCTTCTCTGAATAGATTTAAATTCCTTTACTTAGAACCTATTCCTTCAGGGAATGAAGAGGGCTTATCTTTGCTGGCCATGTGGGTTCCTGTGAACTCTCTTTTACAGGATGAAAGCAATTTACATTCCAGTAATGCTGAGCTATCGTGTGTTTCCAACATGGTGATTTTGCAATTGCTTTTTTCTCTGTCTAGGATGTCCTTTCCTAGCAGTTAAACTCTTTGTTCATTCTTCAAGACCCTGTTTATGAATCAATTATTTGTGAAGCTTTTCTTTTTCATCTTTGCCTCTCTCATTCTCTGCCCCTAATCCTAGGCCAGAGTTGATCAGTTTTTTCTCTAGCATCTCTACACCATGGACGTATCCATATTACATTAATCATATCTGATTGTGGGCATGATGTTAACTCTCCTTGTTTTGTTTTGCTTTCTGGACTAAGTTTGTTGATCTTTCCAATTCTTGCAAGCTGAACCCCTGGGTCTCCACACATCTCTTTAATAATAAGTTATATGGAATAATAACAAATGTTTTAAAAGTGCTTGTTACCACATTTGATCAATTCTAAGAGCCTCATGTGCCCCTCCTGCCCCATATTTAAACATCTCTAAAAACAAGATGCATTTTAAAATTGATGAAGTCTTAGGTTTGATCAAATATAATATATGCCAGCCACTATATTAATTTCATAATATTATATTTCATCCTTAATAATCCAGTATGGTAAAGTACTATTAATATTCTGGTTTATAGGTTAAGAAACAGAAATTTAGAGGGATTAAGTAACTGGATCAGAGTCATATAGCTAATATGAGGCAGAGCAAGGACTGAAACTTAGGTATGTATGGCTCCATCATCCCTGTGTTTAATCATTGTGTTTGGCAAGAGTGATAAGAATGAAAGAAAACTGACATTTTTAGGAAATTTATTGTGTGCCATCCACTGTGCTAAGTTCTTCATATAATACTTTCCAAGTTATTCTCAAAAACATTGTGAGGTAAACATTGTAATCTTTATAGACAAAGAAACTGAGGCTCTTTTTAGATAGATAATAAAGTGACACAGTTACGGCTGGACATGGTGGCTCAGACCTGTAATCCCAGCAATTTGGGAGGCTGAGGTGGGAGGATTGTTTGAGCCCAGGAGTTTGAGATCAGTCTGAGCAACATAGTGAGATCCCATTTCTACAAAAAATACGGAAATATTAGCCAGGTGTGGTGGTGCGTGTCTGCAGTTGCAAGTACTTGTGATTGCATCACTGCACTCCAGCCTTGGTGACAGAGTGAGACCCCATCTCAAAATGAATGAACGTATGAATGAATGAATGTCACATAGTTGGGAAGTACTGAAGCCAGGATTTTAACACAGGTCAGGTGGGTTCCAAAGTTGCTTTCACCACAATTTTAGCAAACAACCTACTTTCAGTATAAAGGACACTACTTGTTGATAGAGGCAATCCAAACTGAACAAATGAAATAAAAATTCATTTCCCAGATGGCGATTAGACATTAATTTCTTGTATGATAATCTTGGAATGTCCTAGACTCTAAGCTTTCTTTAAAGGTAAAAGAGAGTAAGTACCAATGATCACTCTGATATAAAGTAGTCTCTGGGGTGTTTGTGGGCCTGCAGAGTGAAGATAATGCTCTTTAGCTTCTACTGCCTCTCCCTGTACTTTAGCAATGTGTAACAAGGTGTTAAAATAGGACTCTGATTTAGCTATTCCCTGCCCTGTAGCTTTATGTTAAAGTACATTGATTCGGAATCATAAACTATGTTTAACTGATATTCCATTTATTAAACTGCTTGATTTATGGCCATATGGGCTTGATTTTATTAACCTACTGATTTACCCTGGGATACACTATTAACCCTTTGGACATTCCATTATGTGTGATGTTTATCATTTGCATTTATTTTGTCTTTCATGAAGAAATACCCTGTTTTAGTCTGTTTTGCGTTGCTGTCACAGAATACCTGGGACTGGGTAATTAATAAAGAAAAAAAGGTTTATTTGGCTTATGATTCTGGTGGCTGGAAAGTTCAAGATTGAACATCTGGTGCAGGCCTCTGGCTCCTTCCACTCATGGCAGAGGCAAAGGGGAGCTGGTGTGTGTAGTGGTCACATGCTGAGAGAGGAAGCAAGAGAGGTGAGAGGAGATACCAGGCTCTTTTAAACTACCAGCTTTCATGGGAACTAATAGAGTGAGAACTCACTTATCCTGAAAGAGGGCATTAATCTATCCTTGAGAAATTTCCTCCCCCATGACTCAAACAACTCCAGCTATTCTACACCTCCAACACTGGGGAGATTAAATTTCAATGTGAAGTTTGGAGGAGACACATTTTTCCCCTTTTTAAGGAAAAGCAAAAATGGTTTCTTTAACTAGTGAGTTGAGTTCTCTGTAGGAATTCAAATATATGGTGTTTCTGTATATTCAGCCATTTCAGATAGTGTAGCATGTGACTACAGCAATGGTTTTAATTTTTACCTGTGTGAATTTTGCTATGTAACCAGAGTTAATGAATTTAAGTGTAGTATTCTAAGGCAGTGGCTCCCAAAATGTGGTCTATAAACTGTTAGGCCTAAGAATTGACCTTTCAAAAATGAGTTCTATGGTCAAATTTAAGAAATGGAGCAAAGCTACTCCTCCATTATAGAGTTTAAAGATCAGTTTATAAAATCTCTGATAAGTCTGGCTATAAAGAACTCCATTAAATTTTATTTAACCCAGAGATCCCGAAGCTTACATGAACATGGAATTTGTTTCTTGCTAAGCCTGTTAGTTGACTTCTCACAGAACTAATGTTCCCTTAATGCACTTCAGGGTATACTGTCTGTGACAGAGACTGCATTCATTCTCCTCTTCCTTTTAGTAAGAGATCCCTTGAATTTTAGCTAGGCACACAGCTTTACAGTTGTAGACCATATTTTTCAGCTTCTTTGCAACAGGTGTGGCTATGTGAATAAGTTTTTTTGCCAACAGATGTGGGCAAAAGTGATGCAGGCAACTTCTGGGTCACTTCTGTAAGAGGGGTGCTTGCCACTCTGCTTTCTATCTTTCCCCATTCTTGCCAGCTGGAGCACAGACAAATGCTGGTGACTCAACTTTGACTATATGGCCAGGTCAACACTTTAGAGGATGTGGAGTAAGAAGATAAAATAACTTTGGGTCCTGGATGATGTTATGGACTAGCCATGTATCTCTGAATTGTTTCATGGAAGAGAAATAAAATTCCAGTTTGCACCATCGTAGTTTGGATGTCTTTGTTATAGCAGCTTAACTAACCAGTCACTATTCACTGCCCTAGAATTCTCTAGGAATTTTATGCTTGGGTTAGCATAAACTTCCTGAATTTTATTGGCTTTTCTTGATAAATGTTTTTAATGAGTGATGGACAAATTCCACGTGCTTTGGAGGAAGCTAAAAATTTAGGTTAAAAAGAAATGTAGAGTGAAGCAAAGTTGTAGACTTAGTCTTAAAATATTAAGAACACTCAAATCATGAAACATTTGCTTAGACAGAGCCAGGTTAAAGACTAGACTTTCTAATGAAAGAAGATGAGGTTTTAAATGACTCATGTTATATAAAGCATCATTAATTCTTCTAAGTGTGTTTATATATAAATGTCTCAAGCTACTGAAATAAATGAATGATTATTAGCTTTACAAAGAAAACCTTTGGGGTTTTCTATGTCTGCTCAGTATTTTATTTCAAGGCTTATCCAAGATTTCTAATAGCAGACACACTGGCAACAATGTCAATTCTGACCTCAGTCAAACGTTATAAGAGAGAGTAAATTGTGTTTTCTTCAGAAAAGAAAACCACAGCATATTTTCCTCCTGGAATAATTTGATTTCCTTTTGCTATAGGAAGTCCAGAAAAAATGGCTGCAAATCTACCATAAGCTCCACAAGTTAAAGCTGAATGTCTGTGATTTTACTTCCCATGATGACTTTCCTACACTAATGCTCAGCTTTCTACTCTAGGGCCTCTGATTACTAGATGTGCTGCAAGATCTTAATGTAACTAAGCATGCTTGGCTTGGCTCTACTTTGGGGCAATGGCATCTTGCCTGCTTCTGTGATGAATGTGTCTTGAGCTTTAGCCCTGAAAACTCCAATCTCCAAGGAATAGTGAATTTTGTCTTTGACATTTATGAAGGACACCTGTGTAATGTCTGACCGTGGCCTGAATCCTTGTATCTTCACATTTATCATGGTACCTGTGTTTAGCTGCAAGCTTAGCAATGAAAAGGGGCAGTTCACTAATTGGAAATCATAGCAAGCTTTGACTTTTTCATTGCAACATCTGTGAAGCAGTATGAGATTTGATCAGTGTCTAAAATCTTTATTTCATTTACTACCAGAAGCAGATCAAATTTCAGATTCTTTTTGCTGGCATTAGAGTCAAGATAAATCTTTTATAAGGGCATACAGGAATTCCAAAGAAAAAGTAAAACCAATGATTTCTTAGATTTTCCTTGTTTTATGTTGAATTTTCTAAAAATGAAAAGGAATTGTTTCCTGGGAGAAAGTTAAAAAATACTTGTGCAGAATGAAAAACAGAAAAGGAGCCATGATACTTCATATTTCTAGACTTCTGAAGGCTAATTTGATTCATTTTCTGTTCCTTATTATCTAAAGATTACAATATAGTCTTTTGCAGATTATTTTGTCTCTAGAATGTTCTTACTTCGCTATCAATGAAATCCAAAGGCATCTGTGGGAGTAGACTATTCTTTAATATATTCATCATAGTCACTATTTACAAAACAAAGAAGCACTTGTCATCTACCTTATAACCTTGTAACTTTTTTTTTGTTTGTTTTTTTGAGATGGAGTCTTGTTCTGTCACCCAGGCAGGAGTGCAGTGGTAGAATCTCGGCTCACTGCAACCTCCCTCTCCCAGGTTCAAGCGATTCTCCTGCCTCAGCCTCCTGAGTAGCTGGGATTACAAGCATGTGCTACCATGCCTGGCTAATTTTTGTGTTTTTAGTAGAGATGGCTAATTTTTTGCCATGTTGGTCAGGTTGGTCTAGAACTCCTGACCTCAGTTGATGCACCTGCCTCGGCCTCCTAAAGTGCTGGGATTACAGGCATGAGCCACTGTGCCTGGCCTACAACATCTTTTGAGAAGAGATTTGTGAGTCTTTGGGTTGCATGTGCTATACAAATGCAAAATTGTGGTAATAGATGATGTAAAGAAAAAAAGTTTCTATGGGATCCCTTTGTAAAAGAAAACAAAATCATGGGTTCCAGTCAACATTGATGACAGGATACACTTGCCTCTGTACCACATTGCTAATTATTCCTTTTTCTCTTTAATAAGCAAAAAATTCCAATCCCACCATTCCATTCCTGAAATAAGTTCTTAGCCCATTTCCAACTGCAGAATTCCAAAGAATCTGGGTCATGGTTGTGCAGCTTTTGAAGAGTCTTACTGCAGCATCACCTGTGAGTAAATGCTTAATAAACAGGTTTTTGATCATGATGTCTTTTTGATTTTAGAAAAAACCTATTTTTTTTCAATGGAATAACTTCCAGTTGAAACTTGTTAAAGCTGCCTGAAGCCCTTTCTGAAATGAGGTACAATTTATTCAGTAAATAAAATGAGAGATCCACTCATCAATGCAACTCCTTTGCATTCTTTAACATGGCTTCAGCAGAACACCATGTTAAGCTTGTGTCATCATTTGTGTGATAACTCAATTTTTACTGACTGTGGGAGGCTTAGCCTCCTGAAAACTCCCTGCTAAGTATATTTTAGGGTGTGTTTAGGGGATCTCTCCTATGCACCATAAATAGCCTTTCCGCTCAGTGATGTCCCCTGTCTGAGAAAGATATCTGGGAGTGGTTGCTGCCTGCTGTCACACTCTTGGAGCTCCCAAAGCTGGCAAACTGGAGGGACCAAGGAGAGTTGCATGTTCTGCAATCAACATTGGCCCAGAAAGAAGCTGTGTTCCATGCGGAAAATGTTTTGCCAGCTGGGCACATCAAGGTCTGCTTAGACTGTGTCTCTTATATTCCTTTGGGGAAATAGTTTTTTCTGTTTTTGCCTGTAGCACCTCTTTTCTTAGAGCTCAAACAAGAGTCTGTGAGGCCTGAGCAGGACAGCCACCATCCTGTTCTCCTCAAATCTCAGATATCTCCTGCAGAGTGCCTTGAAAAGTCCTTCTCCAAGCCACCTTCTCCCTAGGCAAATCGGTTTGTATAGACACCTGTAGGCGACCACTACCTCATCAGACGTGCCCAGACTCTCTGAATCCCAACAGAGGAAACAACTTAGGCTGAGACCAAAGCCCAAAGCCCCTGTATATGCGTAACAAAAATGCACACAAAATACTGTGAAATATAAGGTCTTTCAGTGAAAAATGTCTCATATTAACTAGGTTTGTACATACACGCTTCATTTATAATCCAAATAAATTCCTAGGCTCCATATGGCCCAGTCTTGGCATAATGCCACATTAAAGAAACTTAGTCTAGAAACCAAAAGTGATTAAAAAGTAATTCCCACATTTACTGGGGCATCCTTAACTACCTTAAAAGAGCCACAAGTTCATAACCCTTAATGACATTTCTAGAAGCTTCTTTTCTTCTTCTCCTTTGTTCTTTCACATCCTTCAGCACTCCTAGTGCCTCTGTTTATGCTAAACCCCAAATATCCCAGTCTTTTACTTCTTTTTCTTCCTCTTCTCTTCAGTTTTCGCCTTTCTGGTTTGTTCTTCTTTATCTTAGAACCTGGTAATTTCTGGCAAAACTGAACTCATCTTAATGGGCCAAAATGTTAGGGAAGTGAAGAAGAACAAGATAAGATCCCTTTTAGTGAGCAGAAAATGTGAGGATAAATCAATAATTTTTGTTCCTATTATACATTCATCTGGCATCAATTCAGCCCCTATTATATATAGCAGGCACTGTGGAGACACTGAGAACAGAAGTAAATAAGACATTGTCTCCAACTTCAGGTTACAACTTAGTAGAGGATACAGGCATATAGACAAATGATTATAAGCAGTGGGGTGGGCAGAAAAACTGGGTTAGATGTTAGACTGTGAGTGTGATGGGCTTCAGGATACGCTGCCCCAAAATACGGTGCCTTGGCACATTGAATATTTTCAGAAGGAATTGGCGAAACAGTATGTGCAGGAAGGTGTCTCTGACCTTGCCCCATTCTTTTCCTCTGAAATAGTTCATAAAACCCTTGTGTGAGAAGTGCCTTTCTAGACCCAGAGGAAAGGAACATTTTTATCTCCAATGACAGAGACACAGAGAAGAATCTGAATAAGCAGGCCTTGCTAAATTTCCCCCAGTTCACTATCATTAGATTGTACCCTTTTTGGCCCATCATATTTCTCCACAACTCTCCATTCTTCATCAAACCTCAGGGAAACATTAAGGACACTCAAAATTGACATCTGCTCTTCCATGAGTGCACACTACAGCATAAAAATACTCAAGTTTTATCAGGTCTTCATTTCCTTATAAAGGCTCCTCTGTTGTGTAAAACATACCTTAAGGGTATTTGTATGCTTTTCATTTGTTAATTTGTCTTTTGTAATAGGGGTCTCAGCCATAAACCTTGCTAGAATGGGGATAGGAAAAAAGCTATATTTTTTTGTCCCTTATAGGTGACACCAAGCTTGGGTGGGCCAATAAATGTGTTGGGAAGAAAGACTTCTCCCATACCTCCGTAAATTGAGTGACTGTGGGTCTGCAAATTTAACTGACAAAAGACAGATTAACAGGAAAAAAAGAATATGGATTTATTAATATTTTAAATGTTTATGGGAATCATAGCAAAGAAATAAAATTCAAAAAGTTGCTAAACATGTGAGCTTATATACCCTTCTTAACAAACGAAGGAGGGTTTGCGCTTCAAAGGACAATAGACTGTGGAAAATGACTAGGAAATATATCTGCCCTGCCCTTTTTTGCCTATTCTAAATTGCCTCAAATAATTCTTTTGCCAAAATGCTATATTTTGAGATCTGGTGTATCCTGATCTCCTTCAAAGCCTTCACAGAGAAGACCTTGACCACTTAGAATAAGTTGTAGTTTTTCAAGTGGTGGGGAAAGTTTACTTAAGCCAAGTACCCAAGAGTGATCCCAGAGTCTTACCACTCCTTTATCCTCCACAAATGCTTCCAGTACTTCAAGGCCAGTGAGCCTATCTCTTTAATAGCTCTTTCATCCATCTCTTTGTGCCCATCTACATTGCTATTGTTTGTTAGTGTACCTATCACTTTGAAAGTCTACAACTGCCTTCTTGCCTATAATTTGGTACTTTTTGAAAACATTTATCATATTACCTTTAGTCTAAATCAGTAGTTTTCAAATTTTTTGATCTCAAGACATTTTTACACTCTTAAATGTGATAGAAATATTTACTCTATAAGAAGTTAACACTGAGAAATTTAAAAATTAAAAATTAAAAAAATAAAATCTCATTTTTACATATTAACTAATAACATGTTTTATGAAAATATATTTTATAAACTAAAATTTAGTGAGACGTGGCATTGTTTTTCTCAAATCTCTGTAATGTGTGGTTTAATAGAAGATAGATGAATTATTTTTACATCAATCTATTGTGACATCACATGTCATGTAGCCTCTCTAAGCCTCCATGGTACACTCATAAGAAAATGAGTGTGAACAGTATCACTGTGAAATAGTTTTGACCTTGCAAACATTCTAAAATGGTCTTGGGGACCTCAGGGCTACTTGGACTACACTTTGAGAACTGCGGCTATACATCTTTCTCAAGTACTAATCTGATTATGTTTTCCCTCTGCTTGAAATCTTTTAGAAACTCCCCTTTGCCTACAAAATAAAGCAAATGAAGAAGTGAGAAGATTCTGAGGTGACTCCTAAGTTTTGAGCTTAAGTAATTGAATAATCAAAATAGAGAATTAGAAAGAAAAAGCATGCTTTTCACAGTAATGAAGTTGATAAATTCAGTTTTTTAAAGTCATGGTTTTAAGGTAAGTATAGTATACAACAAACCATTGAAAACACTTAATGGCTTAATACATTTGTTTATGATTTCTTGTAAGACTGTGGGTTGGCTGGACCAAGGTAGGCTGATCTTGACCAGCTCGCTCATGTTTTTGATGTCAATTAGTGGATTGGCTGGGGCCCGGCTGGAGCCTGATTAGTATGCCTTCCTGTAATGTATTTGAACATTATTTTTTGAATTCTATTTTTAATTTATTAAGTGTATTTTGGCGTATATTACTTTACTTTGTATTGTTTTCTTAGTGGCTGTTCTAGGTATTATTCTCTCTCTCTCTCTCTCTCTCTATATATATATATGTATATGCATAACAAATATATGTAAAGGAACCACAGCCTACAGGTGTTGTTACCATCTTAGGAAAAGCACTGATGTTTTATTTCTATTTAAGTCTTTTTACCTTGCTCACTTTTAAAATACATCTCTCAAAGTATTTCATCTACATACATTGAACATCACATCAGATGGTATCATATTTTCGTTTTAACCCTCTAATATGATATAAGAAATTCATGAAGAGAATAGTCTATCATATTTACCCATATTTTTGTTTTTTTATTTTTTTCTTTCTGAAGTTTCAAATCTTCTTCTCTTATATCCTATCTGTTTGGTGGGCTTTTTTTAGCCATTCTTTAAAGGTTGGTCTGCTTATCACTACTAATTCTTTTAGTGTTCTTTCTACTAATAATGTTTTTATTTTCTCTTAACTCCTGAAAGACGGTTTCCCAGATAAAGAACTTGAGGTTGACAGTTGTTTTATTTCAGCACTTGAAACATGTTGTGCCACCCTCTCCTGGCTTCCATGCTTTCAGATGCGAAATCTTCTGCATTAGAATTGGTGCTCCCTTATGGGGATGTGATAATGTGTTGTTTCTCTCTGGTTGCTTTTAAGAATATTTTTCTTTGTCTCTATTTTGTATTCATTTTTTTCTTTGTGTATTCAGAAGTTGATGATGTTTCTTGGCATGGAGGTACTTGAGCTTATCCTACTTGGGGCTGGCTCAGCCTCTTGAATCTATATGTTTATGCCTTCTGCCAAATTTAGCAAGTTTTTAGGCATTTTTTTCTTAGAATCCTTTTTTCTAGCCTCACATTTTTCCTCCTTTCCTTCTAAAACTTCAATAATACAAATGTTGTATATTTTGTCAATGACTCACAGGTTCCTGAGGCTTTGTTCATTTTTTAGTCTATTTTTTTCTGTTGTTCAGATTGTGTAAATTCTATTGATCTGTCCTCAAAATCAATGATTTTATTCTCTGTCATCTCGTCTCTGCTATAGAGCCTATCCAGTGAAGAATTTTTGTTATTATGTTTTTCAGCTCTAGAATTCCCATTTGGTTCTTTAAAAAAATAACTTCTATCTCTTTGCTGATATTTTTCTATTTTTCATTTGTTTTGAGAGATTTCATAATTGCTTATTGAAGCATTTTTTTAAAATGATGATGGCTTTAAAATCCGTCTCAGATAATTCAATTTCTGAATCATCTCAGTTTTGATGTCGGTTAATTATCTTTACTTATTCAAGTTGTGATTTTAGTTTTTGCAATGATGAATGATTTTTTTCATTATATACTAGACATTCTGGTTATTATATTAAGAGATTCTTGATCTGATTTAAATCTTTTAACAGGTAGTCACTCTGTTTAGGTTTAGCATGTAGCTTACAGTTTACTATTGTAGATTGTTGTTCTAATGACAAGTAGTTTTCAGAGGACTTTTAATACTATTTTGTTTTGTTTTGCTCTTCCTGTTCTGTTTGGGTTCCTATTTGGTGTCTGCCAATGGCACCTATGAGGGAGAAATTGCTTCACGGGGCCTCCCCCAGTGTCACTAGGTGGGCAATTGGGGATGCTGGACCTGTGGTATGGAGAGCATTCCATCTGGCCTCGTCTTTGTTTACATGGTACTCGTGAGCTTCCTGTGCTCAGTCTCTGCTGGTTCTTTTGTAGGAGGAAAATGCCCACTGAGGCTGCTTTCTGCAAATGGTGGAGGGTCAGGTGACATTGCATCTAGGTCACTCTTTTCCACTGGGTGAAAGGCCAGAAGACACCAGCAGTGTCTGTGTCCTGCTGTGGTGTGGAGAGCTGGGAAACCCTAGGCCTAGGTTGTCCTTCGCCACTGGGTGGAGGGCTGGGAGGTGTCCTGCTTGCTTTTAGTGTTCCTCCTCTGTGTTCTTACAATGCCCTGCATTGGTATTTATTATGTTACATATTAATGATTAAGCTTTTTACAGGCCTGGACTACTTCTTCAACATTTAACACAATGCCTAACATGTTGCAGGCTTCCAGTAACTGTTTGAGGAATGAATGGATGGTGGAGCTTGACACTGCAAAATGGAGGCTAACAACAGGAAGTCATTATAGACTTCTGAACTGAATTGTGACATGATGAAAGTTGTGATCTAGGAAGATTATACTATTATTATGGATGTAGTAAAAAATAAGGTGGGCTGACTCATCTACTAGATTGACAACTACTTTTTCCCCTCCTTTTGGGACACTCCTATGATACTTGGTGTTTGTCACATAGTTAAACACAATTTTATAGTTTAGAGAGTATAACCCATAGACATATGAATCAGTAAAGTTATTAAATTAATAAAAAACAATGAACTATCATTCAAATATCCCTAATGAAAGACTTAATATGCAAATGGACAATGACCAGACTACATACGATGATACAACTCTGACCCAGGTGCACAGGAAGCCAAACCACAACCTTTGCAGCAATTGGACCAGAATGGTCAGGGCTTAGCCAGTGACATGCAAGCTTCCAGCTAAAGCAACAGAATGCTTCCAAATGAAGCAATCAGAGAAAGTCACATGTGCTCACCAAACCAATGACATAATATGCTTTACTTCTAGGTAGCCCATCGCCAGCTTCCCCATGTCAACAACCTACAATTAGGGCATACCTGAACTTTTTTGTTCATTATAAAGCTTTCCCACTTCATGGCTTGTCTTTAAGTCTTTGCCAAATGCAAGTGACGATGACTGAGTCCCCTGATATGGCAAACCCTGAATGAATGGCCTCTGTTTATTCTTATTTGGGAGTAGATGAAATGGTCCACGAAGGTCTAAACTAGAGTAGCTATTATTGAATATAATAAACACCCACGTGAACAATGGGATGTCTAGATACCTTGGGAAGCTGCTTTATTGAAGTTGCTTTATATAATCTAGAAAAGTTGGTGATGAAGAGCAGTAGTGCATAAATCTGAACTCAGTTGTCATGGTTCCAAATCATTTATGGTTGAATAAATCATTGAGGCATTGCTTTTATTAACTTGCTATCCAATCTTTCATTCCCTGGAAGCTCTGCCTTTTGGTCTGTCATTAAGTTCTGTTGATTTGTAAATTAGTATGTCTTTCAGATTTTGCTTTATTCTATGTCCTTGTCCATGTTTTCATGATCTCATAAACAGCAATCCTCTACAGATCCCTTTGAACCTCTTTTCATTCTGAATCATTGTGCATGCTACACTAATCTTTTCCTAACTCCCATCTTAGAAACTTCCTTAAGAACTTACTTATTTGTATACCTTAATTGATATTTGTGTCTTGCATAACATGGCTCCTCTAAAGCCAATCTAGCAATCTTGTATACTCCTGCTCTCCTACATATTCTGGTTTCCTATCCACATCATGTTTATTTCCTCTTTTGTACCTTTGCTCATTCTGTTGCTTCATCTGAAATGCCTTCTTCATTCCTTTTTATGTATCCTTGCTTAACCCATTCTGTAACTCTCATTTTGTTTCTCAGTAGTCGCACTCCCTGTACCAGGTCCTTCTACTATGAGCTTGCTTACGCTGTGAACTGTGCATTACTGTAAATTTCTACAACCAAAGTTGGCCAGAATTGAGGCTGCAGGAGATTTGGAAAGCAGACGTGAAAGCAGCAGCCATTAGACTTGGAAAGTTATCATTGGTTAGAGGCAGTGAAGACAGATCCCAAATGCTATCAAGTTCCAGTTCATCCTCATGCTTCCCCATTCCACTTCTAGCTGTCCTTCCCTGCAGCTGGCCCTCATGACCAACAGCAGCTCCGGGTCCACCACCAACTCTGTGAGTTGCTGTAAACTTACAGAGGTGGTAGCTGCAGGGTCAACAAATTTCTGGAGAGTTCTACAGCAGCCTCCTTCACAGTACAACTCAGCAATGGGATGGACTTGGCTCTAGATTCAAATATGATATTGAGGAGTGAAGTGGTGGGTCTTTTTTAATGTACCAACTGGCATCTAACACCTGGTCACAGATTCTGTGATCTTTTCCTTCCTCACTTCTCACTGACATTTTATTCTGGGGGCCAAAAATTTGATTTCATGTTATCAAATATGCTTCCCCTTACTTCATATTTCTGGTATGTATTGGTATGTATGCCAGGCTCAGAATTTTTTTTTTTTTTGAGACAGAGTTTCATTCTTGTTGCCCAGGCTGGAGTGCAATGGTAGTGATCTCAGCTTACTGCAGTCTCTGCCTCCTGGGTTCAAGCCATTCTCCTGCCTCAGCCTTCTGAATAGCTGGAATTACAGGTGCCTGCCACCACATCGACTAAGTTTTGTATTTTTAGCAGAGACAGTGTTTTGTCATGTTGGCCAGGCTAATCTTGAACTCCTGACCTCAGGTGATCCACCCGCCTCCACCTCCCAAAGTGCTGGGATTATAGGCATGAGCCACTGCACCTGGCCTGAATTTTGGTATTTTAAGGAAATTCTTTTTTTTTTTTAATTTGAAACATCCTTTCATTTCATGTACCTCACTAGAGCAATTGAGAACCAGAACCATGCTATAGATTTATAGACATTAACTTGTGAACTCAAAAGTTAGGATTTTGCCTGTATTTTCTTTGTGTATCTGCTGTAACCCAAGGGTAGTTCATATAGAAAGCAGTTGCTGCTGCCTCATTGTTGAAGGGAGAGTCCTGGAAAACGACGTATATCTTGGCTTAATGTTTCCCAGTGCTATCTTGATACACAGGAATAAAACTGAAAACTTCTCAAGGAATGAGTGGATTGTATGTCCTTTCAGTAATGCTATTTTTTTTTTTTTGCAACTAGGCTTTTGATAAAAGTTGGTCAGTAGCCAATTTGAGGCTGCATTTTCTGGCAAGGAAACTAAGTTCATGTGTTCTGTGTTTCTGATTAACAGCAGATCTGTACACTTAGAAATCAACTGAACAAAGCCATATGAGCAGAAGATAGGTTTGACATTCTCTTGCAGATATTAGAAAATTAGCTTTTTTGCCTGAACAGATGATCACCAAATCTTTGTCTTCTAAGAAAAAGCATTTTTTTAAGAAAAATATTCCATTTTCTTTATTTTTTTTCTTTACTGTTTTCTTTCTATAGAGAAAGGATTACTAGAGATAACTTTTCTGACTTCTAACTCATACAGGTTTTAGATCTCGCAATACCTCAGACTCTTGAAATCATTTTTTAAAAACAGTATCATACAAGAGACTTAATTGAAATTACTTTTTAATTAAAACTGGGAGTCACATTTGGAATGTTTGGAAAGCATGATGTTTCATACTCTCTAAACATGTAGTTAGGTAAGTCAATGACAGAGAAGGCAAGGCTTTGAGAACCTCAAGAAATAAAGAGAAAACATTAAAATACAGTGCTAACTTCTGTAGAACTGTTTTCTAAAAAACATCTTGGCTGTTCTGTGTTCCTCTGTGCAAAGAGGGCCCATGAAATAGATAGTGGGGATGGTTGCACAACACTGTAGGTGGAATTAATGCCACTGATTTTTAACTTAACAATGGTTAAAATGGCAAATTTTATGTTATGCAAATTTTACTGAATAAAAACAACTCAAAAAATAAAGAGGGCACATCTACCCTTAGAAGAGTCTTGAATAAACTTAAATGAGAGCTGAGTGTTCAAACTATTTGAGTCAGTGGATTGGTGATTTATACGATTATAGAAGGAATAAGCAGGACACTACTCACAAGAAAAAAAGCATTTATATATACTACTGTTTTATGAGCAAAGACTGATTTTTAGTTTAGATTTTTAAGACTGATTTGGAGAGGTAGGTTGATTTTTCTTTTCTTTGTTTCTAGTTTGAAGGTCCTGATGTTTATATAGAATTCATTCACATATTTATTGATTTTTTTTTGCACTCAGAAAATACTATGTCTAAGAACACATTTTCTATTCTGTTTTAAAAAAGAATATAATCATTTAAAAATAATGTACCTAAAAAGATTATGATATGAAAAATACATGGAATCAATAATCTTCATGGTTTCGAATATGTTGAACTGTCATAATATGAGATTTCTAAAGGAAACACTTTTTAAACATTCATAGTGTTCATTTATTTACATATCTATTTTTATTTAGTAATTATTTTCTCATAATCTAGAGACAAACTTATATCACATAGGTAACTTTATAATAAATGAAAAGTCACAAATATGACATAGAGCTTCAAAGTGTACCACATTATTTCTGCAGACATATTTACCCTAAAGCAATATCTCTATTGCTCCATGATACATGGATATAAAATGTTCTAATTTTATATGATCAAAAATGCATCACCATTTTGATTATCTGGAGATGCAACTATTATATCTTTTAGAAGGATTCTATTGTGATTTATAGCTATAAAAATTATAAAATAGCAATAAAAATACTTTCATTTTTTAGTTGGATTTAATGTGAAGTTTTGAGACTCATTGGCTGATGTCTTTTGAAAATCTTGATCTGCCAATTCTATAATATTGAGCTGTGTTAAAACAGATAAAAGAAGGTGGAAGGTTAGAAAGTTATCTGTAAATGAGAGCTGAGTGTTCAAACTATTTGAGTTCATAAAATTCAAATATTAGAACAATCACCTTTTTTTCCTCCCCGAGTAAGTAGCAAGTTTTATTATTATTCCTCTTACTAAAATTATCTAGGCTATTAATCTTCTACTTGAATCTTCTAGGGTAGACATCATCATACAAAAGGTACACATACACACCGCCAACAGAATATTCAAACTTTATTCTACTGTCAAGATGTGGTGTGTAACAAACTTGTTGATACAATTTTCTATTTTCTGCAGACAACACTCTGTGGTAAACTAGGTTTTTTTGACCACAGCCGTATCTCCTGCTAAGAGCTAAATAAGCCATAGTATTGAGAAATCTGCCTGGAATTTGGCTGTTTAATTGTTTTCATGTGTTTGCATTAGAATGAGTATGAACTCCTAACTAGTCAGCTGTACAAAGGTCAGGGTTGGAATCCAGATCCTGTTCTCACAGTGCTAAAACCATCCCTTAGCAGCCTGACTTCCAAGGAGTCTTTGTTTCTTGTAGAAAAAAACTATTGCTTTGAAGGCAAATAAAGTTATTTCAAGATAAAAACCCTCTCTCCACGTCATTTATACTTCTACTTTCTCTTTTCTCTTGGCATTTCTTAGAGTCCTGCAAGAATCCAAGTAAATAAAGCTAAACCTTCACTACTGAAAAAGCTTCTAGACAACTTATGCATCATGCACTTTATATCATTGCATGGATTCCCCAAATCTAGTCTCTGAGGTGGGTATATTATACCATATACTATTATACAAGCAAGAAAAGAGGCTCAGAGAGAAGTAATTTACTAAAGATCTCAGGGAAAATATGTGATCCGGTAGGAATGTGAACACTGGTCTTTCTGACTCCAAAATCTATGCTCTTTCTATTTTGAGGTTGCTGAGTTAAATTTTCACTTGGACCTATGGTTGTGTGTTGGCATAGGACTTACTGGAGATATTAGCATGGAATACCTGTAGTATGGAAACTATTCTCCCCAATGAAAATTAAGACATATAACGAACTTATGAGACACAATGATTAGAATTGAACTCTTCCAAGAAATTCAGAGTATGTTCTATTCCAGAAAAGATCACTTTATTCAGAGGCAGAGACAGGAGATATTGGCACTATGTGATTATGCCTGTTCAGCAGTGGTAAAAGCAAATGTAGTTTTACCCTTGTTTGGATAGCAGAAGCAGGTTATGAAGCCCTGCTTCCCCAAACTGCCACAGAATCATGAATCACACTCTGCATGATTGATGGTTCCCTCTTTCTAGGGAGTATTCTTTAAGGCAGGAGTGAATTATGTTATGTGTGGATGTATGGCACTAGATGTATTAAAGTGTTCATTAAATTTTATTTTCATATAGTTGCCTTTCTCTTAATTATGTGTTCATGGTAATACTTATTGATATTTAGAAGTGTTACAATCACTGAAAATATAATCTTCAAAATTTTAATCATGTTAACATACAGTATGGGGGGATAAGGTTAAATTGAAAAGAGTCTTGATTCCATTCTAATAATACAAGTAATAGTTTTCACTAGATTTAGTCAATGTAAAAAATGTCTAGAAAAAGATAAAAATGATTTTTAACCCAATCAACTAGATATGACTATTGATGTTATTTGGCATGTTGATAAAGTTATTTAAAAGAAAACTTTATACATGTATGACAAATGAGTGAAGAAATAAGTGGTACTTAATACCATTCATTGTAGAGGAACTAAGGTGTATAATAGCATTATATTCTAGTATTTTCTGAAAGAACAACAAAACAATTATATTTGTAAGTATACATTTTTCAAGAAAAAAGCATAGTTTCCATTTGAAGTATACTTTGAAAGCCTGATTTCATTTAGCAATCAGGATTATTAATCCATAATCTTGAAGTCATGGTAAAAACATGGCCCCTTCCCCCAGCCCCAACTGAGATCCTGTTCCAGTGACTAATGGTTTATTTTGCTTCTTTCCCCAAAACTGCTAGAACATGAAACCACACATAACAAAGTTGAAAAGTATAATTATTGTAGCAGATTGTATTTTCAAAAAATGGTTGCAAAATAAATCCTGTCCTGCTTCCCCATTAAAGGTGGAGTGTAATTCTCTCCCTCACCTTGAATTTGGGTGGGATTATAACTGCTCCAAAAAGTAGAATGCAGATGAGGTGACTTTGCATGAATTCTGATACTAACTCAGAACAGGTATAAAATTCTATCTGGTTCTCCTAGGATGCTTGCTCCAGCGGAAATTAGACCATGTATGCTGATCAGCTGCCCTGGCACTCATGTCCCATAAGGAAGTCCAAATTAGTCCACATGGAGAGACCACATAGAGAAGCACTGAATATGCATGGACAGAGAGATATTAGCTGTCATTAGCCCAGCTGATTCAGCTCTCCATTGTTCCAGCTCCACCTACTGTGGACTGCAAATGAGCAACTCTCAGTCAGAACCATAAGTGGAGCCCTTTCTGAATTTCTGACCTATAGAAATAATGAAGGATGATAATGACAATCGTTTCAAGTGACTACCTTTTGGTGTGGTTCATCATGTAGCAGTAGACTAATGGAGCAAAATGGAGTGCTAACATAACAAAACCTACGGTGGTGTTGGGCTTTGGACTGGGCAGTAGACAGAATCATTTAAAAGATAATGTTAGTGAAATCCCATAGGATCTAGGGAGGATGTCAGTGAAAGCTGGAAGGATCTTGAGGAGAGTGTTAGCAGAAGGCTAACGGATCTTGAAGGCTTAATGCAAAGTGAAGAAAATGTAACAGGAAGTTAGAAAAAAGAGAACCCTTGTTATATAGTGACAGATTTAGCAAAATTTCTTGCCTGTATGAATGCAGAAACTAGAACATGTGCCTACTGAACTCAGTAGTTCTCTAGCTTAGGAGATTTCCAGGAAGAATACTGAAGGATCAATCTGGCTTCTTACTGCCTATAATAAAATAAAAGGAAACTGATGAACAAAAGAGCAAAGTATTCCATTTTGAGTGGAATTTATAGAAAATGCAAAAGGTTCAGAGCAGTCATTTCAGACAACAAACTCTTTTCAAAAATGGGCTGTAGGACAAAGATTTAAGGGCTAGATAGGACTAAAATATCCTTTGTAAAACCTCAGAAAGTTCTAAGGCCTCGTATAATACATGTAATACAGGAGAGGCCCTAAGCCGGAACCACCCAGATGAGCCTACTCTAAATTCTTGGCCCACAGAAACTATAAAAGATAATAAAATTATTGTTGTTATTTTAAACCACTTTAATTTGGAGTGGTTTTTAAATAGAAGTAGATAACTGGAACATATTCAAAAGACAAGAATACTGTGTATAAAGTCACAACTACTTATTTCTAATTTTAAAAATGATTTTGCCCCCAGGGAGTAGGTCAAACATTTTTTCAGGTATGTGAATATTAAATCAATGTAATATGTCTTATTTTAGTTTAGAAGAAAAAAATTAAACAAATATGAAAACCTTCTGCTTAAAGGTTAAGCCACATTTTATTTAAATGCTGAATAATATATATGTTCCTTTCTTTATTAAACTATCATTAAAGCAGGATGGAAATTAGACTGGACAATTAGCCTTTTTCACTATAAGTGTTGCAATATATGACACCCCTTTTCAGAAAGATGACTATTACAGACAGAGGGCCAATAAAAATCATTTAAATTAAGCATTTAATTTTTACCAGAAGTGAAAGTTTCCACAAGCAAAGTTTCTCATCATGTGAGCTTTTACAATGACATGTTGAGAAAAATAAGCATAACTTTCTTTTCATAAAATTAAAATGAAATGTGGCCGACACTTTGCCTTTAATCAATGACAGAGACATATCAATTTATAGCAATTTAAATAAATCTCACCAATGAAATTCACATGGTATAAACAGTTCAAATACTTTGAAAAGGGATCATATTGTAGAACACTGTTATATTCAAAAGCTTCTATAGGCTTTTTCTTTACCACCTTTTCTTCTCCTCCTTTGCTTTTTCTTCCTCGTCCTCTTTTCCTTTTCTTCCATCTTTCTCCTCCTCTCTTCTTCATTTGTGATTTTAAAAGGTCATTTTTCTTTATGATTGGTAAGAATATTATTTCCTTTTTCTTTGGCTTGTCTCTTTATCACTTGTATTTATATATAGTGCTTACTCTAGTTGCAAACTATAGTCAAGAAGAAAACCATTGTGTTAAAAATGGGTGACATGGGTAGTTATTATTGACTTTAGGGAGTTCACATTTTACTATGGGAAATAGTCATGTGTTGAGCTCATCATAGTATTCTCCTATACATATAAGTGAAATGAATAATGTGCTTGAGACCACAAGAAAGGAAGTGGTTCAAATTTGGGGGGTAATGATAGAGTTTGAACAGTGGTGTGCTGAAGCTGGCTTGTACTTGTTTGTGAGAGCTGGATTTGAGTACAGTTTTTAAGATTAAATGATAGTTTATTTAAAAATAATTAAAACAGAAACTAAATGCCAGGGTGTACATTGTACCCATTTAAATGATTTACAAGAATGACTTTTTCATATATATTAAGATCATACTAACTAGTTTATCAAAAATTGTTCCAGGAGAAATCTACTCCAAATTGGAAACGTTATTGTCATTTTAGAGAGACGTCATTCCAAACACGAACAGTGCCACTGGTAATGAAATTTGGGATGCGTGCTCATTCTATTATTTGACTACAAACAGGATAGAAAGCAAAATAAGTTGAGAATTTATTCTAAGGTAGAATGGATGTTGTCATCATCTACACCCCACTTCTCACTCCTCTGCTGCCATTTTTAGCAAGTACTCCTTATTGATTTTGAAGGGTCTCCAGCTATCTTCTCTGGGGCACCTCTTCTTTTGTAGAGGTTGACAGATGGTTCATTCCATTCTGCTACTAAGAAGCACATGATGCTACAGTGATACTTCATTGTGACCTGGCTTAGATTCTTCAGAATTTCTGATTTATGCCAAAGCCTTTTTCATTACTTGTCCAAAGAAATACAATAGCTTGTCAATTCAAGGGTCATAGGTAAAATAGTACATGGTGAAACCAACAGTAATTCTGTCTTTCCAGAGTCCAGTGTTTCTTGGGCACATCTGCAACCACACAGTGGTGGAAGGGATGTTCTCTGAAACCACCCTCTAACAGATATTTTTCAGTTAATATTACTTGGTCTCCTACATATTCATATTTAGCCAGTTCATCTGATCAGCCACAGATACCACTGAAGTCAGCAGTGGTGGCAGGGTGGATCACATATTTAACTATTTTCTTCTTTTATGTTTCTTCCCTTGGTGGAATAGGCCCCTATACTTGAATGACAGGAGGAGGTTCCTCCTCATTCATGACCCAATGAGCCTCAGTGAGTGATAGAAGTGCTTCAGTAGAGTTGTGCCGAGAGCTGTGCCTGAGTGTCATTTATTGCGGAAGAGATGGCTTTTGAACTGAGCTTTACAGGATAAGTAGATTAGTGCAAAAGTAATTGTGGGTTTTTGTCATTACTTTTTTAAAAAGTTAAAAATTAAAAAAAAAGGCAAAACCTGCAATTGCTTTTGCACCAAACTAATGGGTTTTTGCCAGGTTGAAAGGGAGTTGGACTACGGAAGGATGGTGATATTGTTTTGACAGTTGTTCCTTCCAAATCTCATGTAGAAATGCGATTCCCAAAGAACCTGGTGGGAGGTGACTGGATCATGGGGGTGGATCTTGCATGTATGGTTTGGTTGTTTAAGAGTCTAGGACCTCTCCATCCTTGGACTCTTGCTTGCTCCCACTCTCACCATGTGATATGCTTGCTCCCCCTTTGCCTCTACCATGATTCAAAACTTCCTGAGGCCTCACTAGAAACCTAGCAGATGTGCTTCAAGCTTCCTGTACAGCTTGCAGAACTATGAGCCAATTAAGCCTCTTTTCTTTATTAATTACCCAGCCTCAGTATTCGTTTATAGCACTGCAAGAACAAACGAATACAGGCAGTCTGGATAATAATAATGGTATCATTTACTGGGTGCTTACTATGCTCTAGATACTGTGCTGATGAAGCACTTCCACGTACTATCATACTTAAGCATGGAAACAGTTCTGTGCGGTAGGTATTACCAAACTGATTTTTATATAGAAAATGAAGACTCTGGGATTTGAAATAATATCTATCAGACTCCAAAGGTTTGCCACTGTATGCTACTTTCTCATAAGCAAATAAGTGGACATGGGGAAATTTTTGGTGGTGGACTAAGTTTAACAACATTCATTATTTTCTTTATTACCACTTTGACATAGCTTGCAGTTTTCTAAAATCATGTATAAATTTCTCTGGCTGGGGCAGTTATTCTTCAGGTAAACTCTTTAATGAGCCCTCTATCTTATAGAATCATATGGCCTTTGAAAATATTTTTTAGTTTATTCAGAATATTAAATTTCAAGACAGCAGTGAGGGTTAAAGACAACTGACACTGTGACCTGGCTAGTGTTTTGGATGGGGAAGGATAGGTGGCCTTCACAGAAGGAATAGGAGTTAGAAAATGTTAACTCTCAGGGACAGCCTGAGAGAAGATAGGGCAGCATATATAATTAAAAAGGGATTAATATCTGGAATATAGAAGGAACTCCTATTAATCAGCAAGGATAACACAGGCAAAGTGCATGAATAAACAATTCACAGAAGGGGTAAAAATATCCAAATGACCAATGAGTATATAAAGAGATGCAAAACCTACTAGAAATCAGAAAAATGCAAATGAAACAACCCAGCCTCTGGTCTTCCCACCAGAAACATGTCACGATTTTTGGTCAAACTAATACCCAGTGCTTATATTATTATTTGGTTGAACTAATCTCCAGTGCTTATATTATTATTCATATATATGATTATATTTTATTCGATTCATAGCTTTAAAAAACAGCTTTATTAAAGTGTAATACACAACACAATACTTTGCACATTTAAAGTAGAAAATTTAGTAAGATTTGTTATATGTTTACCCCCATGAAACTATTACCACAATCAAGACATTGTATATACGAATCCCTCAACAGTTTCCTTGTATGCCTTTGTAATCCCTCTTTACTGCCTATCACCCCTTAGGCAATCACTGATATGCTTTTTGTTGTATAGATTAGCTTTCATTTTCAAGAATTTTGCATAATGCTGTCACAGAGTATGTAGTTTCCATGTTGCTGCACTTCACAGCAATTTTATTTTTTTAATTGCTGAATTGTATTACATTGAATGAATGTACTACAATTTGTTTATCCCTTCATTCACCTGTTGGACATTTGGGGTGTTTCTTGTTTTCAGCCATTACAAATAAAACTGTTATGAACATTTATGCACAAAATTTTGTATGGGCATATGTTTTCATTTCTCTTAGGTAATACCGAGCAGTGAAATGATTGTATCATGTAGTAGGCAGATAGATGTTTAACTTTTTAAGAAACTGCCAAACTGTTTTCCAAAGTGTTGTATTCTTATTAGCAGTGTAGGAGAGCTCCAATTCTTCCACATCCTCACCAACACTTCACATTGTCAATCTTTTGTCTTTTTAATTTTAGACATTCTAATCAGTGTGTATTTGCATCTTGTTACAATTTTAATTTGTGTTGCTCTAATGACTAATGATATAACGATATATCATTTGCTATATATATTACAAGTATTTGCAAATTTATATTACTATATATTTATAAATACATATTTTCAAATATATTATTTATAAATAATTATATGTTTATAACACAAAATATATTATATAATTTGTGTTGCCCTAATGACTAATGATAACATCTTTTCATGTTATTTGCCATTTATGTATCTTTTTTAGTTAAGTGTACGTTGAAATTGTTTGCTCATTTAAAAAACTTGGACATTAAAATTTTTCTTATGGTTCATTTTTAAGTTCTTTATTTATTCTGAAACAAGTCATTTATCAGATCTATGATTTAGAAATATTTTATCCCTGTTTGTGACTTGTCTTCATTCTCTTAACTTCTGAAAAGCTTTTGAAAAGCAAAGTTAAAAATTTTGATAAAGTCCATTTTATTACTTTCTTTTATAGATTGTGTTTATGGTGGTGCATCTAAGTAATCTTTGCCTAATTAAAGATCACAAAGATTTTTTTTCCCTACGTTTTCTTGTAGAAGCTTTATAGCTTTAGGTTTACATTTAGGCTTAATATTCATGTTGGATTAATTTCCATATATGGTATGAAATATAAATCAGAGCTCTTTTTCTGCATATGGATTATGATGGACTTTAGGACATGCTATCCCCAAATATGGCATGGTGGCATTTGACAAGACAGCAGAACCAGGACACAGAAACTAGAAAGAATTAACCTTGTTCCTTCTCCCCTGAAGCCAGCCATAAACTTAGCTGACTTCCCCTGAAATTACGTCATAATATCTGATTCCAGAGGGGTTCTCCCTATATCCAGAGGAAAAGAATGTCCTTATCTTTGAAGACACAGAGACACTGGTAAGAATGTAACAAACAGGACATGCTAAATTCCCCCCAGTTTATTACCATTAGGCCATATTCTTCTGTCCTCCAATCATCCTTCTGTGTGACTGTCCATAAAATACACAGGTTTCACAAAAATATACAGATTTTCTGTATATTTTTCTCTGTTTCTCTGGGTCTGCATTTCTGAAGGTTCCTGTGTCACATAGAACTTATATACATTTTTATGCTTTTCTCTTGTTAATCTGTCTGTTGCTATAGGAGTTTCACCGTGAGCCTAGCGATGGGTGAGGAAAGGTACTACTTTTCTCCCCTTCCATGGCCAGTTATTCCAACATTATTTGTTGAAAAGACTTTCTATTCTCCACTGAATTTCTTTTCCATTTTTTTCAAATAAAAAATCAGTTTCTGTATAAATGTGAGTCTACTTCTAGCTATCTATTCTATTCCATCCATCTATTTATGTATCTTGTTGACACCAATATCATACGTCTTTACTGTGTTTTTTTTTTGCCTGTCACAACAAAGTTTATTATGAAAATAAGCTGGTATGGGGACAAGAAAACAGAAAAACACCAAACACATTTGGGATCGGTGACTCAGGCTAAGTAGTGCAGCTTCGTCATATTGATGCCATACTTCCTAAGGGCAGGAGTCAAGATTCCCATGGCTCTGGTGTACGTGTGGTCTTTGTTCTTGTTTCATGAGCTGTTAGGAGCTTTGCCCTTCATTTTATAGTGCTATATGGCATAGTTGGCAATATTTGAGATGAATTCCTGGGCAGCTAAGGAGCTGAACTGAATTATTTGTGAGTCTGAGGCCTCAAGACCAGACCACTTAGGTAGTAACCAGTTACTGCCTGTGGATTGGTAGATGTGTAATCCTCCCTGCCTGGAAGGAAGTCCTATCCTAGGTCCTTTGCATTTACAGTGAATTTTAGAATCAACTTGTAAGTTTCTACAAAAATTCTTGGTCAGATTTTTCATTGAATTTCATAACTCTGTAGATCAATTTGGGAAAATTGATACAAAATGTATTTATTTACTTAATTAGGTCTTTAATTTCTCTCAAGAATGTTTTGAAGTCTTTACGGTGCAAGTCGTTTACATATTTGATCACAACTATTCCTAGTTCATCCTCTTCTGCTTCTTTCAACTAAATGCAGACCAGGGCCATCATCTACTGTTGGCTGTTGTAAGAAATCCAGTTGATATTGACAAATTTATATTTCAAATCAAATTTTTTAATTTTTTGAGAAAAAAATGCTGCTTAAAATGAATAAGAAATATACTAATATATTTCCTCCATGTCTTTTTAAGACTTGGCAGTTTATTTCATTTTACTGCTGAATTGTATTCCAATTGTCTGCATGTACCAGTTTATCCATTCACCTACTGAAGGACATCTTGGTTGCTTTAGTTTTGGCAATTATGAATCAAGCTGCCATAAACTTTTTCACACAATTTTTTTGTGCATATATTTTCACTAATTTAAATAAATACCAAGGATCGTGATTGCTGGATTGTATGGTAAGAATATATTTAGTTTTGTGGAAAACTGAAAAACTGTTTTCCAAAGTGGCTGTACCATTTTGCATTCTCACCAGCAGTGAATGAGAGTTCCTGTTGGTCCACATCCTCATCAGCATTTGGTGGTATTGATGTTTTTGATTTTAGCCATTCTAATAGGTGTATAGTGATAACTCATTGTTTTAGTAGCAATTCCTGAATGTTGTATGATGCTGAACATCTTTTCATATGCTTATTTGCCATCAAGACTTTTTTATGCACATAATATGGTGTGTTTTTTGTGCACTTGAAAAGAATGTGTATTATGCTTTATGCTTTTGTTGGATGGAGTGTTCTCCCAGAGATTACCGTGTTTTGCCATCTAATGTCCAGTGTCTTGAAAACCATTGTTTCATATATTTTGTCTTTTTTTGGTTTGTTTCAGGTGGTAGAGTAAGAGGCCTAGTCTTTGTTAATCCAGTTTAGCTGGAAACTAAAGGTCTCTTTTGTAAACTTTTTCTTTCTCTTGAATAAATATTTACTGGTTTCCTTAGTTTTCTTTGTACTCATAACCAATTTATCCTCAAATTTAATGTTAGAAATGTAAATTTCCTCTCCATATATTCAGACACATCATGAAATCTATCAGTTTAATATTTTCCTTAGGGCTATCCTTTCTAAAGCTTTCCTTCCTCCTCTTTCAATGTAGACAAGCTGCTGTCTTTGTCTTTCCTGCATAGTTGTTGTTAACCAATATTCTACACATTTCTGTTAACTAACTTCTGTTACCTAATATTCTACACATTTATGTTAACTAATATTCTGTTAACTAATATTCTACACATTTACTTCTTCACTCTCTGGTGTTTTCTGGGTCTCATATTCCTTTACTTGGTTTACTCTCTAGTTGTGGTAGAACACATCTTTGAGTAGCTTCCTAAGGATAGATGCATGAGAGGTATATGTTCTGAGAACTTGTAGGACCGAAAATGACTTTACTCTACATTCCTATTTGCTTTCAAACTTGGATGGTTATAGAATTCTAGATTGGAAATTAATTTCCCTCAGAATTTTAAGATATTGTGCCATTTACCCCTAGAGTTAAGTATTGCTATTGAGAAGTCTGATGACATTCTAATTTCCTTTTTTTTGTTGTTTGCAATCTGTTTTACTCTTTGGAGTCTTTTAGGACATTTTCTTTATTCTTAACATCATGAAATTTTTCATTGCTCTCCAGTACTAAATTTTTTTTTAAATCTAAAAACTCATATTTAATTTCTGCAATCATAATTTTAATTTTTCAGAAGATTTTTTGTCTTTTAATATTTCTTCTTTATTATATTCTATTCTTGTTTCATAAATTAAATATCATATCTCTTTGGGGATATTAATTTCATCATTTAAAAGTTTTATTATTTTCTTTATGAACTATTTCCTCTGAGCTCCATTTTTCTTTTTATTAAGTTTTTTCATAATCATCTATATCAAATATGTATATTTTCAAATATCTGGTAAATTTTGCCTGTTCTTAGTTAAAAATGAGGGCTTAATGAGAGAGTGAAAGCTGTGTGTGTGTGTGTGTGTGTGTGTGTGTGTGTGTTTGCCTGTGCCTGAAGGGTCTGTCAATTGAAGTTCTTCTCTTTAGGCTGTTTTGTTCGGGAGCGTGCTGCTTTGTTGTTCATACTTTACTTTGTGTGGTTCTTTTCTTTATACATGGTCAGTTTTCTGAGATGGGAATTGTTTACCTTCCTGTCTAGAGGTTATAAGGCTCACTGCTAGCACATAAGGAGTCAATTCAGGGAGGGCTCAAGTAGTCTCCGTATTCAGTATCTAGAATTTCATGCAGTATGCTTTACTGCCCTCGACTGCACTGGACAACTCCTAGTACAAAGTTTCTGCGGTTCAACCTCTATAGTCTTTTGCTGTGGTGATAGAGGGCATCTAATAATTTAGCTGTTTTTTAATACAGACTGATAACCAATTCTTCCATTTTCAGTCCCACTAGCACCCCAACTTTAGGGCTATCTGATAGACTCAACTTTGCAGCCTTTTCCTGGTTCTTTAAGGCTCACATCTTGTCTTTTTCCTGCAGGCATTTAGTTTTCTCATCTTCTAAGTCAGTCATTATAAGTTTATGTGCTTTCTGCCTTCCAAAATTTAATTAACATCTCTCTTTTTTCGTTTTATTCTCCCCTATTCTCTTTGTTCTGTGCGCTTCTAACTTTAACATATCCTTTCAATGGAATTTTAAGGTGTTTGCATCAGGGAGAAGAAATGAATGAATGAATAATGTTATTTTTTGTTTAAATTTTTTTACTGTGAACATAACAAATACACTGAAAAGTACAAAAAAAATTCACTGATTTTCACAAAATAACCATCCACATTAAGAAACAGAACATTGTCAATCCACTAGAATCTCCCTTCGTGCTTGAAAACACTTTTGCTGTAAGAATCGTCATCTCATCACAATGAGTGTAATTTCAATGCACCTCAAATATTCTGAACCTTATTCTTTGGTCTCCTGAGTGTGTCACTTAATAAACAATCCAAATTAATCCACTTTCTCTATATTTTTCTGGTGTCCATTTGTGTGGAAAAATATTAAATGTTGACGTGTAGCAACATATACTAGATCTTACTAAGTAAGCTTTACCTCAGTTAGCAAGTATAATGTTTTGTTAACAGATATTTGTTTGCAGGCACAACCTGGCTTTATCTAAAAGAAATTTTAATTTATAAAATTGTTCCTCCATTGAGATATTCATTCTGTAAGATGAATATTATTTCTTTTTTGTGATTTTAGAAGGTACTAGGGAACAATGAAGTTAGACCGTGGCATAAAGCTAGTATAAAATAAGTTGAAAAGTAATATTTCTTGGTAATATCATTTATTCTCCACTTACTAAAAGCCCAACAGCCTTCCTGTACAAAGGCCATAGTTTTCTGTGAACCAGAAAAACCATAAATTTTACCAGCTGGTTTTAACTGAGAAGAAATATCAAGAAATTCCTCCTGTGGGCTCTATAAATGCTGAGATAGTAGACTGACACATGAAATATAATAAGTGTAGTTATTCATGCTTTTTTCCCCTCTCAAACATGTCCTAATGATTTGTTATTCTACTCCATTTATAAATACCCATGAAGCAGAGTCTCACTACGGGAAAGGCCTGCTGTTGTTTCTTACGTAAAGTGTCAACTGAGTTGAATATTTTTGGGCATGTTAATCTTTGTTTGGCACCTAAGCAGAAAACACATTAATGATTCAGCATATGAAAGGTATATTGGTTATCAAATTTTGTCTACACATAGTTTCATTTTTTCTCCTTCAGGAAATATATTGAAATTGATATTCTTTTTAGAATTTCACTCTCTGTCTGTAATCTGTAATTTTACTCTCTATCTGTAATCTATAAAAAATAAACAACAGTCAATTTTCCTTTTCATGTGTAACAATGGGAAATTTGTGCAACCTATGAGGCATTCTTCTGCATGAGAGACAGGATGCTGGATGAAGTCTCCAAAACCTTCTAGCTCCAGTACCTGCTGTGTCTTATTCAATCTCCATCAGTTCTGTGTTGCTTTTTTTCCTATTTAAGAATGTTGGTTATGGAATTGTAACACCCCCAAATCTAATTTCACGGAAAACAATTTGTATACACATTATCCTGAAGATTTTTAAACCTGGCTGACCATTAGAATCTCCTGGGGGAGTTTGTTGAATAGATTTCTAGGTTTTGCTCCCAGAAAGCCTGATTTTTCCAGTCATTTTGGATAAAGCATTTGGTTTCTGCTCCTGTAATAGTGTGGAGAAAGGGACTTTTCACTGTATCTTCCCAAATTCTGAAATTCAAATATCATTTTCATCACATTTCTTCTCTGTTTCAGAGTAGTGATTTTTAAGCATTAGCATTTTTTCAAGGAAGGAACATGTATAGATACTTTGGGAGTGTGGGGCTCAATAAGAGAAGCATAGGCTGGAGAGTAGAGGCCACTGGAGTCTTTTGATATTAGATCTCTTAGCAGCCACTGGGCAATTAGGATAATTGAAATAGAAATTCAGAAAGAGGGCAAAGGGCATCTAAGAGGAAGCTGTTATGCCTTTCTAACTCTCTCCTTACTAGGTACAGACATATGTGTGTATTCACTCATCTCTCACCTCAGCCAGCTGCTTGAGAGGTTCTGCCCAAACAGCTGGAGGCAACTCCAACCATCCATCAGTGTGGCAGCTCGGTATTCTCCCCAGGCCTGCTCTGTGGGATTTAGGTTAACTCGAACGAAGTCAGTGGATTAATTTATGGGTTAATTCATGACCAACGAAACATTTGAAAATATGGGGCTGAGGAAAGCACACCTGGAATGAGCATCAGGAGACAAAAGTTCTAGCTTTAGTTCTGTCATTTATTAGCAACGTGACTTCCTTAATGTCTCTGGACATTAGGGTTTTGTTGTTGTTGTTGTTGTTGTTTACTCAAGGAAGGCTGCAATAGATAATTTCTTGGATCCCATTTAGCTCTCAGTCTATCAGTCTGAGAGGGCTGAGGCTGAGGCAAGGAGGTGGTTTCTGATTTAGTTCTATTGCCTGCTATTGTGAAGTATCTGTTAACCAAACTCCCCTGCCCCTCCCCTGCTTTTTTTTGGGATGGAGTCTTGCTCTGTCGCCAGGCTGGAGTGCAGTGGTGTGATCTCAGCTCACTGCAACCACTGCCTCCTGGGTTCAAACGATTCCCCTGCCTCAGCCTCCCAACCAAACTCCTTTGATGAGATTATTTCTCTTTGGAAGAAATAGATGTTTTTGATGAGGTTGGCAACATTACTTATACTAAGTATTGGCACACCTTCTTTTTCTACAAACTATAGATTAGTCTTTTTTACGTTGCAAAGTCTAAAACTAAGAGACTATGATTTGGAAATGGGATGTGAGTTGCAAACTATCACTGAATTCATACCTATTTGCATAAGGGTTGAAAATTCTCTTGAAGGATTCAGCAGTTTCCTCATAGAACCCCAAGATACTTCGTCTGTTTTATTTTAACATTATAGTTAATAATACTATTAGTATTCTGAGGGATAGATTCATAAGTAATATGTTACATTTATATTGAGGAATAACTAATAGCTCCAACTTAATCTGCTCTAAATAAACTGATCTTTCACTAAAGATGTGTCCAATTTTCCATGTTTCCTATCATTTAAAAAGGCATATATTTGTAGTCACCTATAATTCTTCCTTTTCTTGCATCCTCCACATTCTAATAGATGGCCAGTTTTACTTGTTTCTACCCCTGAAATGTTGTTCATCAAACTACTGTCTCTGACTCATTACTTCTTGCTTACTCTTGTAATAGACTTACTCCTATTTTCAATCTTTATTGGCACCAATTTTTCCTTTACTGTCACTAGAAGAGTCTTTTCAACATACCAATTCTGATTATGTCCCTCCATTGCTTAAAAACCATTAAAGACTTGGCATTATTTATAGAATGAAACCCAATTTTTCCAGTGGGTCTTTAATTTTTCTTGTTTGCACATGCCAGATATTCATACATTTTATCTGATTCCTCTGTTTTGTTGTTCCTGCAACCTTGAGTGTTGTCTCTTCATTTCCACTTCTGTCTGGTAAAGTTCTATTCATCCTTCAGGGTCAGGTCAAAAGTATTCTCCATCATGAATTCTTACCTGATAGTTTTACATCCACATAGATCCTCCTTCATCTGAACTCTTGTCACCATTCTTATTACTTTAATGTTATACAACTCTGTATTTTCTTAATTTCTATATTTCCTTCAACATTAAGGATTTAATAAGCTTTAGGTAACCTTCAACCCCTGAAACTGATGCACATTTTACATGTATTTGTGCATTTCTGTAGCCATATCTTTTACCAAATTTTCAAAAGATTCGATAAACACAAATGCCTGATAACAGTACTATTTACTATATTATAAACTCTGTAAAAATATATTTTGTCAATGGAAATTTTGGTATAATGCCTTTAAAACAGGTAATAAATAATTCCTCAATATATTACATTTAAAAACAGTTTAATTGGAGAATTCTCTAAGTTCATGTTCAGAATCATTCATTGGATTGTTGTTAAAACTTGTTAATGTTTCTAAATAGATAAGATAAGAAGGTTTGCTATATTTTATGAGAACTTTTTATTTGGCTAAGATGCTGTGGGATTCAAACTTTACCTGGGATTTATCTGGTATGTTGGGATATAATTAGAAACCTCTTGAGGTCTTTTGAATTATTTTTATGGTGCTTGAATTAGGAAATAGCCTTTGTTATACTTCAAGTGGGGACCTGAGGTCTGAAGCAGATCCAAATATGTTCCAGTGTCTCTGATACGGTTTGGACTGAAACTAGTCTTGGCCCTCTATCTCTCCCTTGCATTCATTGAATCACATCCTGTTAATTTGCATTTCAACACACCATTTGTTTCTCACAAATAAACACCTGAGGAGGCATCCTGACTAGATTAAAGTACCCTCACCCTCTGCAGCAACTTCTCTTATACTTCTCCCCACTTCACTTCCCAGTGGTGTTTAGGGGATAACCAGGTCTGATGAACCAATGTGGAAGCAAGACATGGCTGGTAGTTTACCTATTGATTGGTTTGATTTTTTTTTTTTGTCTTAGAAATTAGGGGGTAGGAATTATTTGCAGATTTAGGAAGAGTTTGCCAAGGAAAACAGAGCATCATTACAGATGAGGAAGAAAGTGCTGGCAGCCTGAGAGAGGGGTTCCACATACTCTCACTTGTAGTTTCTATAAATAGAGAAGGCTGTCTCCGGTATTCAGTAAGCATATTGATTACAGAGACAATCACTCTGTTGAAAAATGCTGTCTCTACTTAGTAGAATATTGCTTAATTTTCAATATTTATTTATAGTGCAATATTTACTAGAGTAAATCTAAAGGTTTATATTATGTTTAGAAGTAAAATGCATATACTCAAGAGGAGGATATTTGAGATTTGTGTTTGTGTGTATACAAACACACATACAATACACACAAGCACATACAATCTCATTTAATCTTGACAATAATTGTAAGAGGTGGGTAGCAACAATACTATTAGTCTCATTTTTTTTGTTTTTCATATTTTTAAAAGGAAACGGAAGCTCAGCAGAATAAAATAACTCAACCAAGAAATCAGAACTAAAATTGAAATCTCTAGTCCTTTATGTGTAATTACAACATATAACAGTAATAACAATTTTCAACGCAGTTATAGTAGTTTGTAACCTGTTGGTAATTTTAGGGGGAGAAAAATCTCTTCTACAAAATGAATAGCACAGGCACTTTACATTTTGGGACAGAAATGCTTCCATGTCCTTTGATAATATGCATAAATATTATTACTATAAATTATTTCAATTTAGAATTAATAAAGAAATAAAATGCATGTACGTCTATACTAAATGTTATTATTTTGAGTGAAGCAGGCAAGCATCAAGCAAGAACTTACTGGCTAGATATTTTTTGTATAAAAGGTTTGGGGGTATTTTTCAAATCTTCTGAGTTAATTCTATGCTGCAGGCAGTGCTAAGAACCAGTGGTAGGAAAGGCAAGGTTGGAAGCAACCAGAGCAGGATGCCAAGGGCCTGGTAGTGACAGAAGAAATGGAGAGGCATTTATAAGAAATATTTAAAAAGGAATGGTGATTGAGTTAAGGAAAAAAGCAGAGGGAGAAGTTGATGTTAACTGTATAGTTTCAATCTGCTAAGAGTGGCTAATCTTGTCAGTAAGCTGTTTGATGGAATGGGAGTAGGATAGAAAAACATGAATAGACCTGATTTTGGACCTAAGATAGTAGTAGAGATAGAGTTAGCAATATAAGAATAGAGTTTTCCCTGTCTGAGTGATTTGTTCTAAGCCGTCTTTTGTTAGAGTCATAGTTACGATAATAATATTGTTTTTTTAAAATTAATAATTGATGAATGTTTTCTTGTAAATATTCACTTAGGTCTATAAAATAAATCAGGTAAGTTTGCAAATGTTATCCTATTACTCCTCCCTAGGATGGATGTAAACTCAGTAGATGTGAGGGGAATGGAGGCAACTGGAGTGGTTTCTTGCCTGGCACAGGGCACCTGTTCATGTTGCCACCCTTAAGTGTGGTCAGATTCTTGGACCATAATCATACTGGCCTTCTTGTGTAGGTAGGATGGAGACTATTTTTAAGTATAATGGCCTCATGATGGGACTTTTATTATTTCTGTTCTTTATGGGGGCCCAGGGTTAAATTCAGGCAGGGTGGGACCCTATGTGTATATTTTGTGGCTACAGACAAAACAGTATAAGGCGTTTTCTTTTGTTCAGTTTCCAGGGCATTTCTGGGAAATCAGACCACGAAGTTTGCCCCAGGAAATTGTTTCTTTGTGGCCAAGACCAGTGTTTACACATTCTCATTGAGGGAATCTTTAATAAGCTGTTCCATTTGCACACACATTGCCCAAAGAAGGTATTTTTACCCTTCTTTTATAAAACCTTGGCATTATAAGAATGTATTAAAACAGCAGCTCCATTGTGAGAAGTTACACAGAGCTGAAGGTTTGAGGCTCTTTTTTAAGAATGCAGCACATGCAAGCATCTAAGATGACTTAATCCTGTAGATTTCATGTCTTTCCCTCATTGGAAGGATGGTCCTTTTTTATCTTTGGAGCAAAAAAGTAACATAATGTTTTAAAACTTCTTAGTGTTTTTGTTGGACCTCAAAATAATTTATGAAGAAACTACAGGAAGATAATTTTGCTCAACTTTACCAATGAAGAAGGCATATCCTTGACCTGGAAAAGTTAAGAAAACATTCTCAAGGTTCCATATGAGGTTAGCCCCGTCCAGCTAAAAGTAGGACCTTGGAAAAGAAACTCTGGTTCCTTGAAATTTTTAATGTAAGGAATTGTAAAATATTAGAGTTTGAAGAGGTTTAACACAGTTCTGAAAAGGTCTAATGTCAGTTCAACAAATTTGGAATGGCTGTGAAAGATAAAGCAGAAAACATTTAACTCCCTTTTTGTGTTTGAATCAGGAATATGACATTATTCACTCAAGGGAGAGGTCTTGAATGGCCTGGCTTTAATGACTTTCTTTTTTCTTTTCTTTTTTGTCTCTACTGATTGTTTTACAATTCAGCTGTTTTTTTTTTCTTCATATTTTTCTTCTCTGTACTATTTAATGGTCCTTTGTAATATTTACTTCACTTGCTAGCCTCCAAAGATATGGTTGTTTACCATAGGATGACAGGAGAAAGGTCAAGATGAGGTAGACACTCCAAACTTTTTTGATTGGATGGCAGGAGAGTGTAGGATTGGAAGAAGAATGGAGAAGATATTATGATATTAGGCCAATATTTATCAATATAATGTTGGGAAAATTTCCTCTTCTAAGTCAGGCTTGGACTGGGACATATACTCTCCTCCCTGGTGGGGTGGGAACTACATGGCTCATAAAATCTCCTAATTCTCTACCTCTTTGAAGTTACTTAAGACTCTAAAATATCTACTGGGGAGAATGGGTCCTATTATTAATAACACACATGATTATATATTTATCATAATTAATGATATTTCTACTTTCTCCTTGTTCCACTTTCTGTTGTTGTCAAACAGATTTGCAAGAGTTCAATGAAGACCCTGACTTATGGTCTATGTAGTATTCTTCCTGTTCACTGGCTTCTGCAATGAGAAAGGCAGGAGAATGTGAATTACATATGAAGTTGTTTACCTGGGACCTGAGGACTGGCTATGTGATTTACATCCCCAACCCATATTTCTGAATTTCCTGATAGAAATGAACTTTTTTCCAATGTGCATCTTCTTCACTATACAGTAAAATTAAAGATTAACAAGTTCCCTTCCCCCTAGTTTGATGTGATTAGACATCATACTAGTATATTGTAGATAAATGGAGATTTCCATTCTTCCAATTATCTATCACTAAAAATTCTCTCCCTGTGCTGTGCTGTGAGAATATATGGTTCACCAGCTGTCTCTTGATTTTGATTCGTGATCTCCCTCCTTTCTACATTCTTTCTTTCTTGTCTTCCTTAATTATTAATTGAGCATATACTATGGTATAGGAATCTAAGATGTTTAGAACACACAAACAGAAACATATATTTTGTTTGCATATAGAAAAATAGAGATTAAAAAGGAATAGAAATGGAAGTTTCAACAACTTTTTATATATAAACAACTCAAAGCACAAGAGTAATGGAGTATAACGAATAGTCTTTTGTTTCACTGAATTTCAAAAACAGCCTAGGTTATGTTGCAAACTATAACTAATGAAAATATTACCCATGGTAGGTCCCCCAACTTACTGATATAATTTCCATCAAGACTCATGGCAGTTTTATGTAGGCATTTATAAGGGGGAGACTCTTAAATACTACTACTGTTCTATATCTAAGGGGCTAAAGTACTTTCAGGAAAGACTTTTTAATCTTCTTGTGTTTGAAAAACGTAAAGTGAGGTGATGACTGGCAAATGAGAGCAAGCCTGTTTAATATTAAGATTATGACGTAAATTGACAAAAGCCCAAGCATTCCAAGTCCTAGTTGCTAGGCACCTTCTCCTTGCTCCCATCTGAGTATAATGATGTATTGTCAGTCTTAGCTGAGGTACAAAAGGGTTATTAGACTTTTGAGTCCATCTGCTACCCATGCAAAGGAAATAATCGAACGAACACTGCCTGCTCTTTTCCTTGGTTTCTTTCCACCTTAATTATAGTTCATCTGGGCTATGTGTGTACTTGCTGCCTTGAGTAGAACATTTTCCAGGACTGTAAGAAAGCAGAGTGAAAGCTCAGGTAAGGGAATTGAAGCAGAATTTGCAGTTACAGCTTGGGGGAAGGGGTCATCTGGTGACTTACCCAAGCAATCAAACCAACAGCACGGGCTACCCACAGTTCATGTAGTTTCAATGGAAATTATTGCCAAACTATTTTCATGGAGCTTTTCAATTCAAACTTGGTCCTAGTTTTTGTTTTAAAATATTTGTGAGTGTGTGTATATATGCTTTTTGTTGAGATTGCTACATAAGGGTGTGTTTTTTTTTGAATGATATAAATTGCGTTTCATTTTTATTTACCTATCCTGTTTTAGATCAGTGGTCAGCCCTGTTTTCTGCTGGGATAAACCTTGCAGAAGATCTCTTCAGGCACAAAGTGACACAGGTATATCATGCACCTGCGTCTGTGGCCTAGAAAAGATAGATTCTGGGTGTTGTGCAGCTCCCTGTAAGTTAGGTAACTTCATCTGTTTCTCTACAATCAATTTGAGACTCATTAAGATTACTATTCCACAAAAATTGCTCCTCTAAGAATATGCCAAGTGGCTTCAGAATAGGTGACAGAATTTAAATTCCAAAACTCCAAGGAAGTCTTTCCTTCTCCAACTCTTTATAAATGCTTTCACTATGTGTCCAGAGTGGCTTTTTCTTATGCTTACTCTCTGCAACCAGGACTATTTAAAACAATCTTTTGTTGAAAACACAACTTTCTTGTTGCATTAGCTGATACCCCCCACCCTATGCAGTATCAAATATATTCTTTCCTTTTGGGTCTGATTTTGTGTTTTGCAAACCTGAGAGCCTAAAGGGACACACTTTGGCTTCTTTAAATAGCATATAGTTAAGAAATGTGAACAAGCCATTTGCAATGAATATAAGTGAGAATACATTCTGCTTAGTGTTCGTGGGTCTAACTTTCATTATTTTTACAGCTAAAAAATTTTTATTAGTATATTTCTTATTCATTTTAAGAAGCATTTTTTCTCAAAAAATTAAAAAATTTGATTTGAAATATAAATTTGTCAATATCAACTGGATTTCTTACAACAGCCAACAGTAGATGATGGCCCTGGTCTGCATTTAGTTTCCAGGAGTGCTGGAATTAAAATGGTGCATTGGGAATACATTAGTAGTTCCCCAAACTGTCAAATTGTAAGAATTACCTAGGCCTCATTCTCTAGAGATCTGGACTGGGGAAGGGGTAAAGCTGGGAATTTATACTTTGATTTACTCAATTGATTCTGATATGCAGGCCAATTTGGGAACTACTAAAGAGACTGTAAGATTTTGCTCCCCCTCTGTAGTTCTAAAATTCTATGACTTTATCACGTTTCTAGAAATTCAGAGCTAGAAAGTTCTTAGAGCACATTTAAACTAAGCACCTCATTAAAAATAAAACATTTTTAGAATTATAGAAAGTGCTAAAAATGAAAATGGATATAAAAAAGAAAAAAGAAGAAGAAAAAATCTTTAATTTCTTTTTTCACCACCTACACATAACTATACTTATGCTTAGGTAGTTTTTCTTTTTTACTCTTAAAAATGTATATCTTAAAAAATGGTAACACGCTGTACATATATGTATATATATGTATGTTTATAACCCATACTCAATATATTGGGAACAGTTTCCATATCATTAGAAATTCTGTAAGGGTACTGAGTCAATAGTTTAGCTTTAACACAATTATCTCAATGATTTTCTTATTATTGGTAACCAACATTATTTTTCTTTTTTTTTTCCTCCTATAAGTGATGCTGAATTAATAGCCTGATTGAAAATTCTTTGTGCACATCCTTGATTATTTCTTTAAGACAAATTCTCAGAAGTTCAATTTTTGGAAATATAGCATGATGGCCGGGAGCATGGACTCTGAGCCATATAGCCTGGATTTGTATGTAGGTTTTACTGATTATTAGTTGTGTGAACTTAGGCAAGGTTTAGTGCCTCGGTTTCTGCATGTATAAAATTGGGCTATATATAGTACTTATGTCATAATATTGTGATGCTTAAATAAGCTAATATACAAAAAGCACTTAGAACAATGTATGGGGCAGAGTAGGAGCTAAATGTTGGCTATTATTATTCTGGCACTAAAGCAGTGTATGTCTGAGCTTTTTGAGAGTTACTGCGAATTTTCCCTCCAGAAAAGCTGTAGCATTAATGTTCCCACCAGAAAGTTTAGAGGCCACTTTGTTACATCCTTACCAACACTGCCAACTTTTTTTCATTTCTAGGTGAAGAAAATGAAGTACAGCAAAATCAAGTTCTTTGGCACAGGCCTCCAGGCATCGAGAGATTTGGGACTAGAATACTGATCCATTAACAAACTTACCTCAACTCCACAAACTTACCCTTACCACAGTAACATATTAATAATTTTATATTTTCACATTTTAATGCATCTTGTTTTGTAGGGCTGATGGGAGTTAAGACTTTTTTGCCCTCTGGCAACATTGTAACTGTGATAGCAATGGACCAATAAAGGAGTCATTATTCTCCAGTGTGCTATGTGGTTGATTGCAACTTAGACATTTTCACTCTCAGAAACAGAAATTGGCATTTATAAATATTTATAGGAAAAAATCTCCCTGAAAATGTGTAATATTCACCTAAACTTTATTGTTCTCTAAAAGTGAAATAAAAATGGGTCTTATCAATGGGTCACTAGAGGGCACTGTGACTCTTCAAGTTCTCAAGTGGTACTGTTTGAAAAATTCTCCGAAAGGTATTTTGTATTTCAGTGAGATTTTCTCTGGCATCCAGAAAAGTATAGTCAAATATGAGGAGTCTGAGAGGTGCATAGAACCTGATTGTGTATGAGCTGATTAGGAGGTTACACTTTTTTTTGGTAACAGGAAAATCCAAGTCGTAGGAGTTGTTAAAATGTGAAAATGGTATGTTTTGATCTACCTTTTCAGCTCAAGACAGCATTTTCAGCTAGCAACTTCTCATTGCTTTTCCACTTTGGAATGTTTTATTTTACAGTTGTGTCTGTAAGCATGACTTAAGTCAACACATGACACTAATATTTATGAAATATGCATCACATATTTCACTATAATGAAATCACATTATAGTGATTTTAAAGCACTGTTAATCATTATATAATAGATTCTTCCCCCACCAGTGACCTGGGCCTTTAGCGGGTACTTTAGAATGTACCTGAAATACCTTCAATAAAATACTTATTTTTACTCTGTTAAATATTGTGCTAAAAAGAAAACTATTCTTGCACCCATGATGATATTTTCCACTTGACTCCGAAGCTTGGGTTCAAGTTAGCAAAATTGATAAACAGCATAGCTTTACCTTTCAAAATAACTTCCTAAAGCACTCACATACTGAGTAGTGTATCAATTATCATCTTTAACAACAATTTAAACTATGATTTCCATTAACACAACATAAAACCCCAAGAACATTAGAAGTGGTAGTTGCTGGTTTAAATTTGTTAAACTGGCAAGTGATTTACCAAATTTTCTCTTTTATATATTTGTTATTTGTAGTAGGTTGTCGAGGAAAGAAATCCACAAATCATTAAGTTTGAGTTTGTTCTACCCTTATTAAGTGGAGTTGGTTTAATTGAGGAGGGTTCTTTTAACGTTTTTAACAACCGGATGTTGGGTTCTTGCCTTAAAAAAAAGATAAATAAGATAAAAAGACTCAGGCTGGGCGTGGTGGGTCACGTCTGTAATCCCAGCGCTTTGGGATGCCAAGGCAGATGAATCAAGAGGTCAGGAGTTCGAGACCAGCCTGGCCAAATGGTGAAACCCCCATCTCTACTAAAAAGTAGAAAAAATTAACTGGGTGTAGTGGCGGGCGCTGCAATCCCAGCTACTCGGGAGGCTGAGGCAGGAGCAAGGCTTGAACCTAGGAGGCGGAGGTTGCAGTGAGCTGAGCTCATGCCACTACACTCCAGCCCAGGCAACAGAGTTGAGACTCCATATCAAAAAATAATAATAATAATAAAAAATAAAAAGACTCTTAAACTCTTAATTTCTCCTCCTCCTCCTCCTTTCTGGAAGCCAGTCTATAAAAAATCACTGTAGTCCCAGTTACATGGGAGGTTGAGGTGGGAGGGTCGGTAGGACCTTGAACCCAGAAGTTTGAGTCCAGCTTGGGCAACATAGGAAGAACCCCTCCCTTAAAAAATATCAGCAAATCAGTCATCCAGGTGGATTGATTTTCTTAGTAACCAAAATCATCTTCCACAACAGCTCACCTGCTCTGTTCCCTAATTCCCTGAATTCAGAATTTATGTTTGGCTAGATTATTTAATTCCTCCCTACATTCTTTCTCTCAATAATCAATCTAACAGGCTGTAGGGCTCTATGCCTCCAACTGTGTGTACATTTACTATCTTTCTTTCTAGAGTGATATTTTCTAAAAATAGCCCAACCTTGCAATATAGCATCTTACTGTACATATCTTGGGTTCAAGTTACGTTTCTGGATCTGAAAGGTTCATTCCCTTTGCTGTAAGGTAGAAGATTTTTAATAGCGGTGGCAAGTCCTCCCATCTATATCAGTTTTACAGTATGATTGATGGAAAGTGAAATAAGGGCAAGGGTGGGTGTACTTTTTGTCGTCTAGACTGAGGTAGCACTGAAATTGCCTCTGGTATTAGTGGCCTGTTTACCTCTTTTTTTTTTTTTTTTTTGAGACGCAGTTTTGCTCTTGTTGCCCAGGCTGGGGTGCAGTGGCGTGATCTTGACTCACCACACCCTCGGCCTCCCGAGTTCAAGTGATTCTCCTGCTTCAGCCTTCCGAGTAGCTGGGATTACAGGCATGTGCCACCATGCTCAACTAATTTTGTATTTTTACTAGAGATGGGGTTTCTCCTTGTTTGTCAGGTTGGTCTCAAACTCCCGACCTCAGGTGATGGTGATCCGCCTGCCTTGGCCTCCCAAAGTGCTGGGATTACAGGTGTGAGACCTGTTTACCTCTTAATGGTCCCAAGCAGACATGGAGCTCACTACTTTAAATATCAGTTCTTTTCCTACTTTGGCACTCAGATCAAATCCACTTCTGACCCCTTTCCACGACATGGTAATCATAGCTAACATTATTGATTATCAATACGTATGGCAGGCTAAGCACTTCATATTTGCATAGAAGTCTTCATCATAGACTCTTGGCCTAAGCAGGCCTGGCAATGTGCTCTTTGAAAATCCGAAATGGAACATATTTCCAGAAAAGTTATCTTGTAGGCAGTAACTGAAAATCACTTGGTTGTCAGTGACTTTCAGAACGACCCCAGGACTTCCTTCATTACACTTAACATAATATTTCGGGGAAGGGATTATAGAAGTAGAATATATGTGATGGGGCTCTCTTAAAATATTAAACACCTGTTTTTTCAAACTCTCAGAAATTAGTTTCCTCGCAGCCTTTCCACCATTATCATTCCTGAGAAGGAAACACTGCCTAGGGAAGAGGAAGACGATTGTAAGAAAGCCTAGGTAAGACCAAGTAAGCAAAGCGAATAATTGGACAAACCTGTGGAGCCTTCTCCCACAGGGGTAAACTTGGGCAGGTGGGATAGGTGATAAAATGTGGAGGGATTTTGGACCTCATTACAGGGGAAAAACCTGACATCCAGGAGGGGAAGCAAGAAGAATCCTCGCTGGGCGTGGAAGGAATTCGCACCCGCGCAGGATTTGCGTGAGGCTGCTCAGGCACTGGAGAGACCGTGCTGCGCAGGCTCACAGATCACGTGGGACGCCCCCAGTGAGGCGCGGCCTCGGTTGCCGCTCAGGTGCATTGCAGAACCTATGCTGCGGCAGCGCTGGGTCAGAGGTAGGGGACTAGCTGTGCGCTCGCGGGGCGCGGGGGAGCCTGGGAACAGTGGGGTTCAGTTCGGAACTGGCAATGCGCTGGGTAAAGGACACCCTAGAAGCGTCCTGCTGCGGCTGCTGGGGCCCAAAAGCCGCTTGAGCCCGGCACGATCTTGGTGGATTTCCGGGCACTCAGATCAAGGCCGGAGATGGCGGCCGAGTGCTGTCTGTGAGGCCCAAGAGTGGGCTGTGTCGCCTCTCAGCGAAGCCTCCAGTACCTCAAAGTGCCCACGATTATCCAGAAGTTACTCTAACCTGGGGGAGTGTGTGTATTACATCAGGAAAAACAGGAGTGAGGTTTACTTTTCTTCCTAACGCACTGAACGTGGGAATTGAAAGCCACATTATATCAGTTATAGCTAAGAAAGGAGCCACGTTTTCATGAAACACTGGAATGTAGTGTGTACTTTTCAGTCTCACAAAGCACAGTGTGTTTTTAAAAACAGAAGAGTAGAGTGAAAAAAGTTTCATCTGGGGCGGGGAACCGCAAGTCCTATTAACATTGGATGTATTTTCTTTCACAAAGTACACAATTGTATTGCAAAATTGGGGTCATACGTTATGTACAATTTTTGGTCCCAATTATACTTTATGCTTTGTTTTGAAAAATTTCCCAATGCTTCAAATATTCGGTGGCTAAAACTTGACTGCACTCTTCACCTTCCTCCTTTTTTTTCTCAAATGTTTCTTCTGGCCTCTTTACTGCCGCAACTGTCTCCTTTATACCTCTCCTGGGTACATCAGGCTTCCTCTTTTTCAGTCATGCTTGCATTTTGGGAAGGTTTTTTAGTAATGTAGCCACCATTAAGTACTCAGAGACTCTGTTGCCTTGTATATATTCTGCTCCATCTGTGAATCAGTGCCTCATTCATAAATTGAATTGGGATTAGAAACCAACAGGCAAGGTGGCTTGTAATTCTGTATATTGAGGATATTTTTGAGAACTAATTAATAAGAGCAGTCTTACTGGAAAAAATTTACAGAACCACAGCAAACCGTATTCTCTATTCTTGCAGGCAAGTCATAAATAAATGTTCTTGGTGGAAAGAAGAGGGAGGATGGTTTTGTTGTGATTAACATATCATCATGACCATGAGAAATGTCCACAGCTGTAAGAACATGCTCTGCTAAGAATCTTTCCCCACCTATATAGAGAAGGCAGCATCTTTTACTAGTGAAAAGTTTTTTACTATATTTTTGAAAAGTTTATTTTTATATTATGTCTTCAACTTGAGATGTACCTTACCCTCTGACTGGTGTCTCTGTCTATAATCAATATTTTAAAATCTTGAGGTGAGTTTTACTAACATAGTTGTATTTTTGACCTTGACTGTAATCTAGATGAGGAAATGAGTCTAGAACAAATAAATGGCTAATTTTAGTGGTAATTATTTAAGATGAGGTCCAGTTAATTATTTCTATATTTTAAAACTTAAAGATGCCAGGTTTTATGTTTGATTATTTAAGTAAGAGTTTATAGGAATATTTTGAAATTACTTCTAAAGAATGAAGCAGGCAGTAAAAAGGGAAATATATTCCCCCCCTTCCCTCATCGCAAAGTATACGAAGGGTATAGGAAAAGTATAGGAAGGGTATCCTTCCTATAACAAATCCAGCAAAAATTCAAATTTGTAAATTTGCCTGATAGTGAAGGGAAATAATTTTGGGTTTGAAATCTTAGACAATGATTATTTGCTGGGAATATATGAAGATGGAAGGATAAACTAGGAGGAAAGGTTTGCTTTAGAAATATTATTTTAAGCTTCTGCCTATCTTTACCTTTTTACTTTCCTGTTAAGGGAGAAATGCTATTGTGAATTCTATTAGGTTCATTTATAGTATGTAAAATTATTCTCAGACTGGGCCCTTATATAGCAAATTACATTCTGGAGGTCATCTTGGAGAGCCAGATTCCAGGCATAGCTAAGGAAATACAATTATTTTATGACAATTAGGAATTTAGAGCCATGGTACCCAAACTGAGAGCACTGAATAAAAAGAACTTGGAAGAGAATTAATTTAGCTTAGGCTGAGAAGACTCTTAGTATAAACAGCCTCTGGCTATGCTCAGTTTAAGTTTTACATATTAGGGAAAAAAGAACATGTATTTTACCTGAATTCGGTACTATATATGATTGCTTAAAGATTAGATATACTGCCATATTTATGAAATGGAATAAAAGTCTGCTTGGTCTGGAGGCTCTCCCATACAAAGATAGGACCTTTCTGATGGTAGTTAGGTTATGAGAAGAAATTGGAAAAAAAGAGAAGCTGCTCTATATGTATATAATATCACAGGATGAAGCAGAAAAAATAATTCTGCAATATATTATAAATGTAAAGAACCATGTGTTGAAAAAAATCCTCTAAGAATTATAATGTGAGAAGGAAAATTAAGATTAATAGTAACTTTCATCTTTAGGAAAACACATTTTTCTTCTGTATTACTTGATATCTGTGCAAGCACTTTTTAAATTGCATTTTAGGTTTTCGGGTACATGTGAAGAACATGCAAGATTGTTGCATAGGTACACACATGGCAGTGTGATTTGCTGCCTTCCTCCCCATCACCTATATCTGGCATTTCTCCCCATGCTATCTCTCCCCAACTCCCTACCCATGCTGTCCCTCCCCTATTTCCCCTGACAGACCCCAGTGTGTGATGCTCCCCTCCCTGTGTCCATGTGTTCTCATTGTTCAACACCCACCTATGAGTGAGAACATGTGGTGTTTGATTTTCTGTTCTTGTGTCAGTTTGCTGAGAATGATGGTTTCTAGGTTCATCCATGTCCCTACAAAGGACACGAACTTGTCGTTTTTTATGGCTGCAGAGTATTCCATGGTGTATATGTGCCACATTTTCCTTGTCCAGTCTATCATTGATGGGCATTTGGGTTGGTTCCAGGTCTTTGCTATTGTAAGCTGTGCTGCAATGAACATTCGTGTGCATGTGTCCTTATAGTAGAACGATTTATAATCCTTGGGATATATACCCAGTAATGGGATTGCGGGGTCAAATGAAATTTCTATTTCTAGGTCATTGAGGAATCGCCACATTGTCTTCCACAATGGTTGAACTAATTTACACTCCCAACAGTGTAAAAGTGTTCCTATTTCTCCACATCCTCTCCAGCATCTGTTGTCTCCCAATTTTTTAATGATCGCCATTCTAAATGGCGTGAGATGGTATTTCAATGTAGTTTTCATTTGCATTTCTCTAATGACCAGTGATGATGAACATTTTTTCATATGTTTGTTGGCTTCAGTGATGTCTTCTTTTGTAAAGTGTCTGTTCCTATCCTTTGCCCACTTTGAATGGGCTTATTTGTTTTTTTCTTGTATATCTGTTTTAGTTCTTTGTAGATTCTGGATATTAGCCCTTTGTCAGATGGGTAGATTGCAAAATTTTTTCCCATTCTGTTGGTTGCTGATTCACTCTACTTACTGTTTCTTTTGCTGTGCAGAAGCTGTGGAGTTTGATTAGGTCCCATGTGTCTATTTTGGCTTTTGTTGCCAATGCTTTTGGTGTTTTGGTCATGAAGTCCTTGCCTACGCCTATGTCCTGAATGGTTTTGCCTAGGTTTTCTTCTAGGGTTTTTATGGTGTTAGATCTTATGTTTAAGTCTTTAATCCATCTGGAGTTAATTTTAGTGTAAGGTGTCAGGAAGGGGTCCAGTTTCTCCTTTCTGCACATGGCTAGCCAGTTTTCCCAACACCATTTATTAAACAGGGAATCCTTTCCCCATTGCTTGTTTTTGTTAGGTTTGTCAAAGATCGGATGGTTGTAGATATGTGGTATTGCCTCTGAGGCCTCTGTTCTGTTCCATTGATCTATGTCTCTGTTTTGGTACCAGTACTACGCTGTTTTGATTACCGTAGCCTTGTAGTATAGTTTGAAGCCCGGTAGTGTGATGCCTCCTGCTTTGTTCTTTTTGCTTAGAATTGAGTTGGCTATGTGGGCTCTCTTTTGGTTCCATATGAAGTTTAAGGTGGTTTTTTTCTAGTTCTGTGAAGAAAGTCATTGGTAGCTTGTTGGGGATAGCGTTGAATGTGTAAATTACTTTGGGCAGTATGGCCATTTTCATGATACTGATTCTTCCTAACCATGAACATGGAATGTTTCTCCATCTATTTGTGTCCTCTCTTACTTCGTTGAGCCGTGGTTTGTAGTTCTCCTTGAAGAGATCCTTTACGTTCCTTGTTAGTTGTATTCCTAGGTATTTTATTCTCTTTGTAGCAATTGTGAATGGCAGTTCGTTCTTGATTTGGCTCTCTTTAACTCTGTTATTGGTGTATAGGAATGCTTGTGATTTTTGCACATTGATTTTGTATCCTGAGACTTTGCTGAAGTTGCTTATCAGTTTCAGGAGATTTTGGGCTGAGATGATGGTGTCTTATAAATATACAATCATGTCGTCTGCAAATAGAGACAATTTGACTTCCTCCTTTCCTATTTGAATACCCTTTATTTCTTTTTCTTTCCTGATTGCTCTGGCTAGAACTTCCAATACTATATTGAATAGGAGTGGTGAGAGAGGGCAACCTTGTCTAATGCCAGATTTCAAAGGGAATGCTTCCAGTTTTTTAAAAAGAAGTATTTGGAGGCCTGGCGCGGTGGCTCACGTCTCTAATCCTAGCACTTTGGGAGGCCAAGGTGGGCAGATTGCCTGAACTCAGGAGTTCCAGACCTGCCTGGGCAACACAGTGAAACCTGTCTTTACCAAAATCTAAAAAATTAGGCAGGCATGGTGTTGTGTGCCTGTAATCCCAGTTACTCAGGTGGCTGAGACAGGAGAATCACTTGATCAACCAGGGAAGCAGAGGTTGCAGTGAGCCAAGATCGTGCCACTGCACTCCAGCCTGGGCAACAGAGTGAGACTCTGTCTCCAAAAAAAAAAAAAGGTGTTTGGATCTAGGTTATACAATCTATTGTTCTTTGCAACAGTATATGACATCTTTGGAGATTTCCTGTCAACTTCTACACTTGACCTTAGCTAAAAGACTGAGAAGCGATTCCTGTCAGTTCCTAAGAGAAGAGAATTGTTTTTAAAAACTCCGTGGCTTCTGGGAAAGGTGGCTCTTGCCTATAATCCCAGCATTTTGGGAGGCCAGGGCGGGTGGATCACCTGAGGTTGGGAGCTTGAGACCAGCCTCACCAACATGGAGGAACCCCGTCTCTACTAAAAATAGAAAATTATCTGGGCTTAGTGGCACATGCCTGTAATCCCAGCTCCTTGGGAGGCTGAGGCAGGAGTATCGCTTGAATCTGGGAGGTGGAGGTTGTGATAAGCCTAGATCACTCCAGCCTGGGCAAGGAGAGTGAAACTCCATCTCAAAACCAACCAACCAACCAACCAACCAACCAACCAACCAACCAACCCTTTGTGGCCTGAAGCTAGGCTTTTTACTAGTACAATTTTTCCACATTATCTTTGCAAGTTTGATGTAAATTGATGTTGTAACTGAGCGAGTACAAAATCATCACCGAGACAAAAGCCAATTCAGAGGGTCATTTGTTGCGGGCGATCATGGAGGACTAGTGTCTCTCCAACCCGTGGCCCTGAGCTCAGGGGGAGCAAGGGTTTTAAGTAGAAAACCCACATCCTGGTGGGACACGGGGTTCTTTTTTGCAATCAGCATTATGCAGAGCAAGCTAATTATTTTTCACAGAAGCCAAGGTCAGCAGTTATCGCAAGGAAAACGGGGCAGCAAGCAGTTATTACAAAGGAAACAGGGCAGCAGTTACAACTTATTTTTGGAAAAACCGTTTTTCTTGGTTGTTGCAGGGTGCAGGGTTTAAAATGGCGTTGCTTAGGTTCTAACTCTGGGTCAGTTATGGCACATTGCAAAGAAAAGGAAAAAATGAGGCTTATTCGGTATTGTATAAGTTTTGCCTGGGGAAAAATAATGCAAATTATTGTTATTATTATTTTGAGGGCTGTTTTCTTGTTTTCTCTCTTTGTGCTGGACATTCACCCCCTGTGTGGACTGAAAGTCTTTGCTTTATAGACCAAGGGCTATACAATATAGAGCCATTTCTCTTTTATTATTTGTTGTTATGATAGAAAAATACCATTTTAAAGAAATCGTATTTATGGAATATTGTGTTTGAAGAGCAGATGGCTATTAGATATTAATAAATTAGCCACTTAAACAGAAAATGTCCTGAAGCCCTTGAAACTTACATTTGGTATTCAGCATTTGCATTAGCCAGTATCTGCCTCTCCAGTTTTTAGTAGAAGAAATACTACCCTCCTTTCCCCCTTATCTATCCTATGTGTCTGTTACATTTAACCAAGTATCTGGCATATATACTGTCAGAACTTAATAAAGAAGTGTTTATATAAAAATTCCAATAAAAGGAATGGAAAAGAAAGGCTTCCTCATATCTTACAGGTTTTATTGTGTTTTTCCCCCTTTATAATCTTGGCACATACTATTACGTGAAGATTATGACAGTGTTCACAAAAAGTGTTGTGCTGTTTGAGATAAGTACCACAAGTTACAAATAAGTTTCCTTTGCTAAATGATAAATTTGGCAAATGGGAAATAACTATCTTCTCAGAATGCTTTTTTGACTCCCCTCTGTCTGGTCTTAAAAATGTTGCTGTTTCTTTTTCTTCCTTTGTTCCTCATCTGTCCTCATGCTTTTCTTGATTGAAGTCAGTCATATAGTTTCGAAGAACATCTGAACATTAGTGACTCCCAGATTTATAGTTGCAGTCTAGGACCACCTCCTGAATTTCTGATACATATGAGTAGAGATCTCCTTTCAGTTGTCCCATAGACATGGCATGCATTAATTTATTCATTCACTCAGTGCATTTTTATCGAGGACCTAATATGTACCAGGTACTTAACATGTCCAGAACTTGCCATTCTACTCATTTTCCATTTTATCTCCATAAACACTTATCTCCAGATAACAAAAATGGAAACTTGGGACCAGTTTTTCCCTTATTTCCTTGATGTTAATGATGATAAAAATATTGGTCTGACACTGTGATAGGCATTTAACATATTCACATATTTCATTAACTCATCTGTTCCATGGTGAGCAGGTCTATTCTATGCAAACCTACCTGCAAAGGCCGAAGAAGCTGAGGCCAAAGAAAGAGGCTGATGAATCCAGGTTCCTGGAAAGAGACAATTAATAGGGATTTACAAACAGAAGCTATGTCTTGGGCAGTTGGGAGAGGAGATGGTGGATCCCTTCCCCATTTATCTCCCCAACTCAAGGCTTATATAGCATAGGGAATTTGCCTAAATGCAGGCTTTATGGCAAATATGTGATTTACAGTGCTAAATTAAGTTTAGTGTAAGGCAGCCTCCTTAGATATTTTAAGTCTAGCCTCAAGTTTTCTTCCTACACTGTGAACTATAGCCTAACTGGCTGTGTTAACAGGCTATAACCTATTCTGTGCCAATCACTGTGTTTTGGTCCATCAAAAGCAACCAGCTGTTCAAACTGTGTTGAAATAAGACAAATACTGAACTATAATCAATCTGGCTGTTTGTGTACCTCACTTCTGTTTTCTGTATGTCAATTTCCATTTTCTGTCCATAAATCTTTGACCACACAGTTAAACCAGAACTTCTCTGAAACTACTATTCTGGTTCAGGGACTACGTGATTTGCAAATCGTGCTTTGCTTAATTAAACTGTTAAGTATAATTTGTCTAAAGTTTTTCTCTTAACAACAATAATATCAAGATTGTTTTGACCTAAGGGCAAAATTTATGGTAAATACATGAAAGTAGAAATCTTAGAAGCAATTCCTAGACTGGGTTTAATCAGAAGTCAATATGGCAGATTAGCATCTAAGATGGAGTTGCTTTAGAGTCTATAATATCAAATCCTTACAACAACTCTATGAGTTAGAAACTATTACTATTTATTATTTTACAGTCAGGGAGGAATTTGATTTGAGAGTTACATATATTATTTTAGGTCACACAGCTGATAAGCGGGAAAGCCAGGTCTGAACCAAGGTCATACATAGTAATAAGACCACTGATTCTCCTTTATGAAGATCACTGATATGTCCCCCTTTTCTCTATCCTCTTTCTTGGCTTCTGAGTATACTAGACTGTTTTTATACTTCTATTATTTCAACTAGACAAGTTTCTTAATTGTTTACATGTTGGTCTTCTCCCCTAGAGTCTGAATTCCTTGAGGCCAGAGACCATCTTCACTTAATTGTTGTATCTAAAATGGTCCGTTAAGTACTGTGAATTAGGGCTAAGTGACCCTGTATATATAGCTCAGATAAACTACAGAATTTGCAAGAGTTTGCTCAGAGTCTCAGATTATCTTATAATTTTGGATTATTCTTATTATTTTATGATTTCAAGATTAAGAATGTGTAAGAAGTTAATGATTGGCCTGGAACTAATCTTAATTGACTGGGTAATGGTATTAGCTCACTTCCCTCACTAAAATTTCAGAAAATGTAAGTTTTTTTCTTTTTTTTTTTTTCCAGAGATGTGGTTGTCCTGTGTTTCCCAGGCTGAACTCTTGAACTTCTGGGCTCAAGCAGTCCTCTTGCCTCAGCCTCCTGAATAGCTGTGTGAGTCACGTGTCTGGCTTAGACTTCATTTTGTACTTGGCTCTCAGTTACTTTAGCCATATTTCTTCACAATTCTATTTGTATGTATTATTTAATTCATGATTTCTCCATGTTTCTTTCTTTCATTTAAAAACAAAATAGTACAAATGTGTGGATAAAAGTGTTAGTATTCTCTGACATTGTGGATCTTAAAAATTCAAAAATGGTTATTATTGTTTTAGGAGCAACCTAGCATTATCAACCACTGAAAAAACAAAACAAAACAGTATGAAAACAACCACACCAAAAGATAGAGTTTGTTTTGGTGTATCTCTGAGCATTTTCTCAGCACTGATGATGGTTATTCAAGAGGATAATTTCTATGTTGATTATTATTTTAGGAATGTGCATTCATTATAAATCAGTAGCATTTCTTTAAGAAGCTATTATTTAATAACATTAAGATACTCCTTTCTGCAATGCAATAGAGAAATTTTAATTTTTAAAACATGTATTATAGTTTTTCTTGTCTTGTTAATGGAACACTGCTGTCTTTAAAGGTATACCTTTTCGTATGTTATAAGTTATGTGTTTATAACACTCCCATTTTTGGTAGACATTTTAAAATATGTATACAGTTGACCCTCGAACGATGCAGAGGTTAGAGACTGACCCATTTGCACAGTCAAAAATCCACATGTAACTGACCCTCCCAAAACTTAGCTACTAATAGCCTACTATTGATTGGAAGCCTTACCAATAACATACTGTTGATTGGAAGCCTTACCAATAACATAAACAGTCGATTGGCACATATTTTGTATGTTATATGTATTATATGTTGTATTCTTACAATAAAGTAAGCTAGAGGAAATATCATTAAGAAAATCAGAAAGAGAAAAATATATTTACTTCGTTAAGTAGAAGTGGATCATCATAAAGGTCTTCAACCTGATCATCTTCATGTTGAGTGGGCTGAGGAAGAGGAAGAAGGGAAGAGGTTATTTTTGCTGTCTCAGGGTAGCAGAGGCAAAATAAAATTCACATATGAGGACTCATGCAGTTCAAACTCATGCTGTTCAAGGATCAACTATTTGCATAGGAAAAAAATCAATGAAATGCTTATATGGTTCATTATTGAAGATAGTATTTTAGGAGACTTTATTTCCTTTATGTTTTACTCATATACGTTTGTGTGATATAAATAATAGAGGGAAAATGAGATACATTTAAAAAAAGAAAAATCCTTGAATATGTGTCAATATAATTTTAATGTGATGGTATCTTTCTGGGAAGACTATTTTAAAGCAGGACTCAGCATTACAAGGCTTCCCCAAAACATATTCAATTCTTTACACATGTTAGTGAAAAAGGGAAGTTTTCCTGATGATTTCAAAGGGAAAGGGGAATATAAAACTTAATAAAAATTCCTTTTAAAATTTTCCACAATTGTTTTCCTGGTATAATCCATATCACATTTTCCTCCAACTTCTCAAATAGTTTCTCCAGCCATACTGGGTCATGGCTTCTTTTCTTTTCCCTCTTAGATTTTTCTCTTCCCTTTTTTTTTTAAAGAGTAATTATAGCTCGGGTGGATTTTTTTTTTGATCTTTAATTCTTTCACTCAATAGCCTGATCAACTGACAAAGGAAATGAAAAATAAAAATGAAAATTTTACGAACACCGGAAGGCTCAGAGAAGATGCTGCAGACACTGTCAGTTCTACTGAATATCCACATTTTTGCTACAGAACACAGTTTTTGTTTGGAATAGCAATGTGCTCCCTCCAGTGATGGGCCATAAATGTTCTAAGTCAGTGTGTCTCAATGGAGTCACTGTGAGGTTTTGAGTAGTGCAAGTCTTTATTGTAAAAGCTTGTTCTTAACATTTCAGTGCTTTTGGCATCACTGGCTTCTATGCACTAAATGCCAGTAGCACTATTGGTATCCACACCATCACTGTGATAATCAAAATGTTCTCATGAATATGATAACATTCCCTGGGGAGTGGGAGAATGATGTTTCTACTGGTTGAGAACCACTGGTGTAAGCTAATCATGACATTCCTGCCTTTTACTTCCCAGACTTCACATAGCTAATTGTAGCCCTGTGATCCACTGAGGGGCACTAGACCTAAGGGAAGTCAGCTACAAGGGCTTCAAAAAAGCATTCTTAATTTGAAAGGATAGATGTAGCTGTTACTGCTCTTTGCTTTCTTCTTCCTGCCCTTTATGAAGAACTAGAGAAAAGATGTAGAAGCCATTTTGTAATCATGAGGCAACAAACTATTTCAAGAATATTGGAGAAAGTATATAGAAGGAGCCTGAATCTTAAAAGATTTGCTGCAACGCTAGCTTCTTTATCTCTTCTATGTGAGGAAAATAAACCTGTTTTGTCCTATTGACTGTTAGTCAGGTCTTCTATAACTTGCATCTAAAATCACTTTTAACTGAGAATATGATGAATGGATTCAGTGGATTCTTGGATCAATGTCAATATGAGACAAGAATTATATAACTTTAGTCAAACCCTTTTATAATGTGCTTCATTGTGCTTGGTGAAAAAATATTGTTCTATGAAAATAAGAATGCTATTTAGAAATTTTTAAAAACGTGACAACTGAAAATAATATTTTCACATATATTTAGGAGAAACCCCACAAATACCTAAATCTACTGGAGAAATAGCCATAATAATCTCTTTTTCCCCCAGAATCTAGATGTTTCTTAAGCAAAATTCAAGAAGTTCTAAATATATTTTTCAGTTAAATTACAAATTTAAATAGGGTTGGTATCTAATGCAGTCTGTGTTCATTTAGAAGAGAGAGAGACATTGAATATAATTCTTGCTTGAGCATGGCATTTGAAGCGCTTAAGACTCACAATTCTTATTCACTGTGTCCTTTCTTCTTTCAGTCATGACATCATCTTAGGTGCCTATAGTGTTCATGTCTATAGCTCTTCAGCATCTCTCATCTTCTTTGTTACTTGTTTCCAGACAGCTTTACTTCCTTTCTACTTAATCACTCATTTCCATGAACCACACCCTGGACGTTATAATTTCTTAAGAAGTAATAAACCACTCTACAAATTCCTATCCTTCAGAGTCTCTTATTCCGTTACTTCAATCATACAAATTTGTTTTTTTCCCCCTCAGATGGACCTTCTTTTTTTTTTTTGACCCCTCTGCATTCTCTCTATTGATTACTTCTTGTCTTTATTTTTTTGAGACAGAGTCTCCCTCTGTCTCCCAGGCTGGAGTGTAGTGGTGCAATCTTGGCTTACTTGTAACCTTGCCTCCCAGGTTCAAGGGATTCTCCTGCCTCAGCCTCCTGAGTAGCTGGGACTACAGGTGTGCGGCACTGCACCTGGCTATTTTTTTTATTTTTAGTAGAGATGGGGTTATGCCATGTTGTCCAGGCTAGTCTTGAACTCCTGATCTCAGATGATCCACTTGCCTCTGCCTCCCAAAGTGCTGGTATTATAGGTGTGAACCACCATGCCCATCCCTGTCTTTATTTTTTATGTTACTCAGTTTAATTTCTGTAGTTCATCATTTCAACTAATCTTTAAGCAGCTTCCTAAACTTCCTTACATTTTACATGGCCTGGCTATCTTCTTATCTTATTTCTTTAGTTCTACATAAAGCTCAATGTTTCTATTCTCCTTGGACTCCAGCTATGTACATCTTCCTTTGCCAGCCACTCCCCTCTTAACAGAATCCCATGTATTTTACTTTACAAAGAAAATCTACACTATATCCATCTTTTATTCATTCCATCCTATTATAATTATAATTATAATCTTTAAGTATAATCTCTCTACCTGAGCTCTGGATCTCATCTCTTATCATCTTCTCAGCAACCTTGCTCAATGAATGATTCCATATTTCCTTCTGACACATTTGATTGGACTTTAAATAGGTAAAAATGTCTTCCATTTTGTAAACAAACCATACTTAAATCTCTCTTCCCTTTCTGAGTACTCTTGATTTCTCTCCACTCCCTTGCAATCAACCATTTTGAAGGAGTTGTTTACACTTACTGCCTCCTCTTTTACCTCTATTCCTTTTTAAACTCACTGAAATCTGACATCTACCTCCACGACTCTGCATTAGTTCCTTGGCTTGGCTGAAACTCTGCTTTGTGAAATCACTAGTGATCTTGCTAAAGCCAAGAGGCATGCCTCAGTCATTATGTTACTTGACCTGCTTCTAGTATTTGACACTATTGATCTTGATACACTTTTTTCCTTTGACATCTATGACATATGAAATTTGCTTTTACCTTTTTGAGTGTTTTTTCTTATTCATCTTTGCAGGCTTCTCTCCCTTAGGAGCCTTTCTTATAGCCTTCTCTTTTCATTCTTCAGTTCTTGTAATAGGTCATTTATTTTTGTGGCTTGAAGTATCAGCCATATGCTGATGATTCCCAAGTGAATGATTCCTTCTCAATAATCACGCTTGAACTCAAAATCAATGTATTCAGCTGCCCATTAGATGTTTTCACTTGTCTATCTTATTGGTATTTTGAAATAACATGTCATCTCTTCCCTCCAGTTTTCTTATCCTCAGTTGTTTCCAATCTCATTAAATAGCATCATCCAGTTATTTCAGGGAGAAACTTGGAAATCATCTTTGACTTCTCCCTCTCCCTTATGTTTTATATCTAAAGATAGCCACATCCTATTTGTTCCACCTTCTAAATATTTATCTGATCGCTAACTTCTCTCTATCCCTATTGCTATTTTCCTGGTTTGAGTTGACATCTACTTGTCATCTGGAATAATGTGAATGTCTATTTCATGTTCATGCCCTAATCTTTCCTTCTTTTAATCTACTCAAATGCATATATTACTATATTATTTGCCTGTTTAAAATCCCCCAGTGACTTCTAGTGATTCTTATACTGTACACTCTTAAGCATGGCGTATAAGGCCCTGTCTCCTTCTTTGCATACGTCACTCACCACTTAACCTTTTTTATTCTAAGCACTAGACATTCTAAAGTTATTTCAGTGCATTTTCAATATTGTGTTCTCTTGCTTTCACAGTTTTGCACATGCTCTTTTCTTCCCACTCTTACTTCTCTAACTCATACTCATTATCTGTATTTCAGCTTCCTGTTCATGTGTATTATTGATTAGGCTAAAGGCTCTGTAAGGGAAATGACTAGGTCAGCATGACACCTAATGTTTGGTACACTACATAGTACTAAATAGACACTGAACACCAGACTGAATGAATAAGTGAATGAATGAAGGTATGTCTAATCAATTAAATGTATAGAGTAAGTGAAAATTTGGGACAAAAACCTCTCCCAATGTATGGGTCTGAGCTCAGAATTGGCTGATGTTTCCAGTCACTGGGAAAATGATCAGTAAGTGGAGCCATTTTGGGAATGAGTTGTCTAAATTATCCATGTGGAGATATCTGGTAAGCAGTTGAGAATATAGAATTGGTCTCAGGAGAAGGAGATATGCTGGAAACTTTGATTGGGAGTTGTCAGCTGAAGTGGTCTGAGAGAGTTCAGAGAGAGGCTTCATGCAGCATGAGAAAAGAGAGCAACTAGACAGATTACTGAGGAACACTGACATTTGTAGGGCTGGGTAGAAAAACAAGGCACCATAAAAGCATTTCAGTGAAAGAAAACAGACAGGTAACAGGGGAAAACACCCTGTCTTGGTGTCATATAAGCAAATGGAAGAGACTTTTAAAGAGTGATGATTGATATTGTTGGATTAATTCTTTTTTTTGCCATTCAACAAATTGAGTTTTGACAGAGATATAGTGTCAGATATCATTTATGTACTGTGCTTCACTACAAGTTTCTTGCATACACGGATACTGTCTTATTTGTACTTTTAATCTTAGGCTTTAGCTCAACATCTGACACATAGTGGGGTTTAATAAACAGGTGAACATAAATGCATTTGCTCTGATTAAGTGAGGGACTCAAAAATGTATGGCAGCATAGCTGATTTCATTCTCTAAGAAATATCTTCTAAATCATGCTTGGATTCAAAGTTTGGGAAAAGTGGAATATAGTTGGATATGTCTCATTGCATAATTTAAAAATAGGTCAACCATAATAAACATTTTCAGCTTTAAGATCCCTCACTTTTCTGTGTTTTTCACCATCCTCTCCCTTTGCTCTGTTAATCTTCCAGACGTAGTCGATTCTTTCTCGTTCTGAGGAATATAAAGGAGTTCTGATAAAAATAAGTAATTCATATCAAAGAGTATTAACTTAAAATGTTAAAAATTCCCCGGGATGCTTTCATCGTAAAGTAAGACTCAGTAGAATATAATGCTTACTTCTCAGTAAGGACTTTTTTTTTAGGATGGCGGTGGTGATGGTAGAAATGATAGGAATTTTGAGAGAGATGGGAGAAAAGATCTAGTTCTGTGTTTGTAAGCACACTGGAGCAGTGACTACCCACCATTTCCCCATAAAAACCTTGCCCTAAAAGGCATGTGTGTAGAGAGCATTGGTTCTTGACACACACCAGGTTTGAGTCCTTACTCTTCACTAACTAGCTGGGTACCTTTGAGTATATCTCCAACTTTTTTAGCTTTAATTTCCTTATCTGTAAAAGGAAGATCATAATAACTTCCCTCTTGGGTTGTCCAGAGGACAAATGAGATTGCATATGTGCAGCTAGTTTGCAAATGTAAGTCTACTATTATTATTCTCTGCAGAGACTGCATGGAAGTGTCTAATATTGTTACTCTGTGTTTCCAGTCTTGTTTCCACTGTTTGGTTTGCTGTTTGAATATTACAGAGCTGCAAAAAAGTTTATTATATTATAGTGTAATACAATTATTTGGAGGTAGAAATATTACAGATATGTAAATGCTTTAAGCCTTCTTCTCACGTTTTTCCTTTTAAGTATAAACCAAAAGCCTAGGACACAAACATAGTCTTCCTAGTTTGGTCTTCCTGGAGGCACACAAACTCTTCAGAGAGGTGATTGGTGTCCATACTTCCCACGCAGCTGCAGTTGAACCTGTACAATTACTTCCAGAGTATTGTCTTGGCTCCAGTCTGTTGGATAATTGCCTATTTGAACAACTTTGCCTTGGATAATTTCCCTTTGTCTAACCATGGGACTCATAAATCTATGCACAGGGGGACAGATTTCTGAAAATGATATTTGGCCATAGATAGTTGTAATTTCAAGACTTTTTCAAAGGGTGATAATGACACATTTTTACTGGACAATGTAAGTTTTCAAACTTTGGAGATACGTTTTGGGATCTAGATTATTTATGCATCAATGTAGAAAATGCATTGCTTATCCATCAAACTGTTCTAAAATGTTAAGGTCATGAATAAGAATGTTCTGCACCCCATAAAATACTTCTCCGGGAGTATAACTTAACCGTGAGGGAATATTCTTAAATATGTAGGAGTTTTACTTTGGTATTCAACAGAGATATGTTTTTTGGTATTACAAAATTAGAGAGAAAAAGACCCATTTCCTTCATAGTATGTTTTCCTTATAGTTTTAAATACTTAGAAAGAAATATGGAGAGAAAGATTTATTTTTTCGATTCCTTCTTCATCTCTGAATTTTATGTTTTGGTTACATCATAAAAATCTGGTTGAGTGGCCTGAGTGGTTATCTCATTTGTAAAATCTGTAGGGCATAATTATATTCTCCAGAAAATACTATGTGCTAAACATGGATCAAAAACACTCAGAATGGAGGATAAAGCTGTGTACTATTCCCAGAAAAAAAGAAATAATATCAAGAGTCATCAGAGAGACTTAGAGGTGCTTTCTGCAGGATTTCCAGATTTCAACAAAATTGTTTTACCCTGAATAATGGTAGGTTTAGTCTTAGCCAAAATGCAACTGGTCAATCTGTTATTTCCCATATGGAAAGCAACTGTTCAAGTAAATTATATAATTGTACATTACGACTTTGCTTCTGTCATACATTATAAATTCTTTTCTATCCAACACGGAGACCATTGCATGACTGAGCCAAGTTTAGTGTTGCTGGAACCAGCCTTTCTTGTTGTAGTTACATCCAGCAAAAAAGTGAATTTTCTTCTGTTTGCTCTCCTTCATTTCTTGGAAATAGAAAGTTTGTCTGGACCTGTTAGGAGATGTTATTTTTATTCTGATTTGGAGAACAAGTCAAGCAGGTGTTCCAGAGTCCATAGCCTCTTTTGAAATGAAGAGCATAATATAAAAGGATAATTATTTTTTGCATTAATTTTTATTCTAAATGAGAATAAAAAATATGGAAGAAAATTTAAACATAAAATTTATAGGGAACCTGTAAAACCTAAAAAGGACTACATGGACTTCTTTATTTTCTCACAATGATATTCTGCCTTGAGAGAGATGAGCTCATGGTCTCTGGACTGGTGCTTATGAGGCAGTGCAGAATGTTCCCTGTTTTGTCATGTTGGCAAAGGAAATTACCCCAGTGCCATGATTGTCAGAATGATGCAGCACCTCTGAGGAAAAGGATTACTGCCATATTGTAGATAGGCTGGGGTGAGCTATGCCAAATGTTGAGTGAGATTTGTTGAATACCATACAAACACAATTTAAAAAGCCTATGCATTTCAACTGTGAGAAAATAAAAGTGTTGATAAGAAAATATAAAAATGCTAATGGGAAAATAATCATTATTTTCTCAGTTCTTCCAAGAGGAAAGGGGGTGAAAACTAAAAGAAACTGAAAACCCTTAAAAGAAAATAGAAGTTACTGTCAGGAAAATTTTATTAATTTAAGTGAGGTATTTATTTATTTATGCCATTAAGGAATATGATTACACTTATTTATTTATAATTTCATTTTTACTTGTAATTAATAATTATAAATAAAATGATAATTACACATATTTATGGGATACAATATGATGTTTCAATGCATATATACATAGAATAGTGATCAAATAGGGGTAATTATCATATTAATAACTTTAAACATTGGTTATACTGCTCATGCTCTGTAGTAAATAGAAAAGCTGAGACATGACATTTCCTATGATCTGTCTGGCTCTTTACTAGTGATTTTGTTGTCTTTTACTCAGTTTTCAAGGAGGTGGTATGAATGTACAATTATTACCCCCGCTAAAATTCCAATGTTTAAAATATTCTAAAACTTTTCAGATTAAAAGGAATACATTTCAAAATATGGGCCATGACATTAAAATATAAACATTAAGCATTTATTATTCATTACATCAGTAATGTCTAAAGTAGTTTAAGCCATTTTTAAATGTTGCTTGTTTTTTTAAGAATATACAATGACCCTTGTTTGGAATTGCCAAACCATTCATCTTGTTGCAGATTCACAAAGTAAATTTAGTCTGTCTGCCCTTAGAAGTGACTCAGGTAAAAGATGAAAAAGCTTAAACTTTCTTTACTGAACAGCGTATTGTTTTTCTACAGATGTCAACATTGAGCTATGCAAAGAGCTTGATAAGTACTTGAGGAACCCAGAGAAGTTACACTTTTTACTATCATTAATCAGTAATCGTCTTTCTATATCTGCCATTTATATTATAAGTTTATTTTGTGTCATTTATATTATAGAATCATAGATAGGGAAATGAAGGGTAGCAGCAAGGGATCGATTTAAAAGAACACATTGCAGCAGTAAATAAGGGTAACTTTTGACTGTTTAAAAATTTAAGAATAATACACTATAAAAATTTTAAAGTTAAGCTGCTGTAGAATTTTCAGTTTGACAGGTTTATACATCTTTTATATTTGCTGCCACCACTGACTGTAATTAAGACATCATTGTAAATAATCATGAACTGTGCAGTGAATAACTGACATATCTATTGTTGCCTAGATGTATTCTTGAATGCCTCCTACTTATTTCACCAAAACCCAGTATTCTTTAAACTGATGATACATCCCTAAGCCAAGCTATATCTTCAGTCTTTACCTGTGGACTTCCTTCTCTCTCTGTTATTATTTTAATTGTTTCTTTCACTTGTCTGCATGTTAAGATACAAACAAGCAAATATTCTCTTTATCTTTGAAAAATGTTACTTTCATTTCTCAGATCTTCAGAATATGCGGACATATGTTTTCAGATTTATTATTTTGGAGAAGTGAGGAAAATGTGAATTGTATATATTTCTAACACAAAAAAGTCAGTAATAAATAAATTAGTAAAGTTCATGCCTCCTGTTAGGAAGACTCAGAAACCTGTACAGAAAGTTAAGCTCTAATTTTTATTTAAACCAATAAGCAATGCAGAAAACTTTCCAGAAGTTTTTTCTTTTTTTCTCCCTCAGCGTTATATGACAGTTTGGTACTTCATTTTATATGTGGAACTACTTTTCCTAACTTATGATGCAGCATCAGAAGTGCACAGAAATCTACCATCAATAGCAGTGGTACTTTTGTGAAAGATAGAGAGTTTTTTCTAATGGCTAGCAGGAAGTAAAATGAGCTCAAATAATGGTGTTACTCAAGAAGGACCCATTTGCCTCTAATTGAAGGGATTTTCTTAATTTTTAAAAAAGATGAAAAACATAAACATTAAAAAAGCTAATGCATTTTATTATTTTATGAATTAAAATTTATTTGAAAACATTTCCCCCCTTGAACAGTGTAGAGGAGAAATCACACAAGATTAGCACAAACATAAGATAATTAAAGCCATAAATTAGACTTTTCAGAAGCTCTGACTGACTACTGAATGCAGGATTTATTTTCAAGACCTTCTAGTAACCTCGGTTATAATGCTTGCTTCCACAGAAGGCTCAGTGAGTTGGGGAAGTAGTCCACATGGTCCCTTTATGTCATAACCGGCATGTAAAACTGATTTCCAACTTGGGGCTCACACTTTTGTTCCAAACCTGAAACTTTTGGCATCAGAGCTCATACTCTTATGGCCAATTTGGATTTTTAAGCAAAGAAGCTAATTTAAAAAGTCTTTGGACAACAAATGACTTTAAAAAATATAATATTTTAATGATTTAAATGGAAACAAACCAGAAGTAGCTGGATTAGGTTTCTCTTAAAATATACATGCTTAGCGATTAAGAGGAAGAAGTGGTTGAAAAAAATACTGTCTATTTTTTTCCTTCCAAACACCAAATAGTTGAACAATTGAGTAGCTCAAAATACTCGAGTTGGGACATCTTTGAGGAAAATATTTCTGGCAATAAAAGTACTGCTAATATAAGAATGAGAGATAAACTTTTCTTTAACAATGAATTTTATGGTTTCTAAATATTAGCTTTAGTGAAGAATTATTTTATTGAAACTTCTTTAGAAATAAATTGATCCAGTCAGAAATTTTAGGGACAGAGGGAAAAATAGACAGATATTTGAGGAAAAAAATATTTGGGAATTAAGTTTTTCCTAGATGGCATTTACTATTGTTGTTTCCCAGTGCTTTTAATATTAAACTATTTCTAGGTGTCTGCATTTTCATAGCCATTACAGACTGTTTATAAATGAGAGAGGGTGAGAAGACTAGACCTCTGAAAAATGTGGGCTTAATTTAGATGTTAAAAAGTTCTGTTAAAGAAGGATGTGTGTGACAGGGAAAGAAATCTAGATTAGCAGGGGATTTAAGTTAGTCGATAGGTGGAATCATGGTAGTTGTTTGGATTTGAGGGGGTTCAGTAAATAATGTACCTCTCTTAATGTTTTTGGCTTAACTGAGAAATGAACTAGGACAGATAGGAGATGTTCATAAAGCTGATGTTGGAGATATCGGTGTAACTGTAGGTAAAAATAATAGGCTTCCTCAAAACAGACTCCAGAGCTCAGCAGCCTTTCCCACCAGGTCTCAGATAGTATAGAACAATGCAGGCAGTCCTCTGCAGAGTTAGAACTGTCCTGTACTACTTTTTGCAGCACTGAATGTTTGCTTTCTGCAGGCAGCTTGCTTCCAAGAGACAGAAAGGGGAGAAACGAGCCAAATGTACCATTTTATTTTTCTTAAAATTTTCAATCAGTAAGTCTGTATGTCTCTCTTGAGGAGGAGCGAGTAAAATTTTGGCAGGAGCCCATGAATGTTACTTTAATGGGGCCTCCTTCACATGGAAGGAAACATGGAGAGGAGGAAAAGTGTTTTTTGAAATTTTTGTTCTTTTAACCCAGTGGTTATAAACCAGGATTATTATCTTCCTCTAGGGACATTTTTGGTTGTAGCAATGATTTCAGCGTACTGATGATGTTTAGTGGGTGGGGGCTAAGGATGCTAAAGATCTTACAATCCACAAAACCATGCATTGTAAGAAAGAACCGTCCCAATAACATTGTCTCCCTTATAAGGCAGAATTGTTCAGTTAACCCTCCTAGAGACACTCTGAGCCTAGCCCATTGGGTTTTGTCTGCTTCATGGGGCAGGGAAGAGATCAGCACTCAGCCAAGAGCAATCCTACTTTGCCTTCCTGAGTTTACTCTCTCAGTGCAAACCATTGCTTCTTTGTGGATCCTCTGATCTAATGATGAAAACATAGATTTTGTTTCAGCAGGCTCTGAAATGGGTTAGAATAGCATATTAATTAAATAAATTCCAAAAGTAATTTCCAGGACAGAAATTTCATCCCATAGTCTAGTTCCCATACAAAAACTATGACCTGCCAAATTGTCCAGTGTAAGTTAGAAGTTATGAAATAAAATCAATAACTATATTAACATGTTCCAAAACCAAAATGTCAAAAAAGATGCCCTAAATTTGAATATAGAAACTGTATTAGGGTTCTCCAGAAAAACAGAACCAATAGGATATAGCTATATGTATCTCTACATCTATATTTGTATCTGTATCTATAGCTGTAGGTACATAAGAGGAGATTCATTATGGGAATGATCTCACATGATTATGGAGGCTGAAAAGTCCCATGATAATTCTGTTCGTAAGCTGGAGAAGAATCAGGAAAGCCAGTGGTATAATTCAGTCTGAGTCCTAAGACCTGAGAACCTGGGAAGCCACTGGTGTGCTTCCCAGAATCTAAAGGTCTGAGACCTAGGAGCACTGATGTCTCAGGGAAGAACAGGATGGATATCCCAGCTCTAGATGGGAGAATGAATTCATCCTTCCATCGCTTTTTTGTTCTATTCAGGCCCTCAGTGGATTGGATGATACCTGACCTGCCCACATTGGGGAGAGTGGGTCTTCTTTACTCAGTCTGCTGATTCAAATGCTAATGTATTTTGGAAACACCCTCACAGACATACCCAGAAATAATGTTTACCAGCTATCTGGGCTTCCCTTAGCACAGTCAAATTGATGCATCATGTTAACCATCACAGACACTCTCCCATTACAAATTTCTTGGGGAAAAATATTCAAAGATCTACCCCTTTTCAAGTTAAGAATCTGGAAGAATTAAAGTTAATCTAAAGTCCAAAGAATTGAAGTCCAAGTTCTTTTTGATTTGTGAGTTAAAAATTCCCCAGAATTGAAATTTTGTTCTAACTCCAAATTCTTATTGTTAGTCTCAGAGAGTTTCTTGATGTCTGACTAGAGTTGCTTTTCTTTCTGCAGTTGTGTCCTGTCCTGTTTCTCAGTAGAATTATTAAAATTTCTTTAAGGTTCCAGAAGTTGTATTGATTCTGAACCAAATCTTTGATTAACCGTATTTTTAAAGAAGATTCTAAAAGGTCAACAAGCCATCTAAAATGACCACAGCACTTGTTTTTCACTCAGGTAAATCTTATCAAACAGTTATTCCAGGCAAAATTATTTCCCCAAAATGTTGTCCTTAGTATTTTCAAAGATGCATGCCAAAAGTTTGGTGGTACATTTATTCAGCTAAGGGCCTTGAAGTAAGTAGCATGTTACATTTCTACTTGGGATAATTTGAGGAAAAGATAGTAAGAGTGTAGTCAGAGTATAAAGAAGCCACAGGGAATAGTGTAAACCCCTGGGGCTGGTAATGGGGAGGCTGTTACTACTCCTGGCCCTGAAGAAGGAAGGGAAAGAGCAAGTGGAATCCTGATAAGGAGATGAGTATGAGAGGCCTCCGGATAAGGACAGGCAGGAGCCTAGGAGGAAATAGTTCAACTCACTCTGTCCCTCCTTGCATTCTTCTGAACTAGCTGGAAGCACAGGAGCCAATTAATGAGGTGCAAAGTGAAGAAAAATATCTGACATAGTAACTGAGGAGACAAAAGGATAAAATTAAGAAGGAGAAAATTATTGATTCAACCTCACCAGGATGTGAATGGGGCCAGACATCTAGAATCCATGACCAGTGAGTTTGAGCTTATTTGGGAGAAATCCCTTATCAAGAAGTTATTTTTGTCAACATTAATTTACTATATCTGAGAAAGAAAACATTTATGTATACTTCCTCAGCCCTCAGAAAGTGGCTGTTTTTGTAGTCCTGCTAAGTTTAAAAATTTTGGCGCTGGCAGCCCTAATCACCAAGTCTTACTGGAGGTGTTTTCCCCCTGAGGTCTTTTTTCCACACCTCAGTGAAAATCTCTCAATGCACTATGGAAACCTATCCTTATAAACCTATCCCTAACAAAATGTATCTCTTTGAGCCTCATGTTCTGACTCCCTGTGATGAATCTTCTGTAGGCTCTGTCTGGTGAGAGTTGCCACAGTGTCTGAAAAAGGGCATTTTCCGTCTTGTGCCATAGTCTCGTGCTGGGAAATTATTTGGCCTGTGAAACCTGCCCTTTAGGGAGGGTCTGTTGGTCAGGCCCATGCTGCTGTCAGTTGGATATCTAGTCCAGGTGTTTGTTTTTATATCATTTTTCTAACCATATAAAGCTAGAGCCTCAGTAGTGATATAAAGTGGAATTCAGCAGTCTTGCAGTTAAAGGCAGCAAATATTGTTCTACTTACTAATTTCTAAGAAATTTTTAACCCCACTTCAATATGTCCAAGCTGTGCCTGTGTAGTTCAAGATCAAGCTGCCATAGCCTGTTTTCTGAGTACTTAGACTTGGTCTAGGGCCTATGTGACTGAAGCTACCCATCCATACAGTACAGACTCTATGAAACAGCCAGTCAGTGGCTTTCATGCCGGAACTGTGGTGAGAGCCCTGTGTAGCAGCACCTGAGCCTAAAGTAACCTGCTGATGTCACACAGCAATCACAATAGTTATAGGCCAACTGTAGAACTGGTAAAAACAAAAACAAAGAAACTGAAGCCAGTATGCTGTTATATGGTACTGTCTTAGTCCATTCCTTCTGCCTTATACCTTAGACTGGGTGATTTATAAAGAGCAGAAATTTGTTGCTCAGAGTTATGGAGACTGGCAAGTCAAAAATCATGGCACTGGCAGACTCAGCCTCTGGTGAGAGCTGCTTTCTATTTCAAAGATGGAGCCTTCTTGCAGTTTCCTTACATCAAAGAGGCAAGAGAAGCAGACAGCTCCTCACACCCCTTAGAGCACTGATCTTTGATACCATCATATTGGTGATTCAGTTTCATCATGTGAATTTTGGGGGGACATATTTAGACCATAGCATTTACCAAGTTCAAAATGCTCTGCTGCTTACTAAAAAGCCCTAGTCCCACCTAAAGCCTATTAAACTGTTATTGATTTTGATGTTTTAGATTAATAGACTTTATTTATTTAGAGCAAGTTAAGATTTATGGAAAAATTGAACAAAATGTACAGTTCCCAGAGAGCATCTCACCTTTCTCCCCCATACCTGCTCAGTTCCCCCATTCTTAATATCTTGCATTAGTGTGATATATTGTTATAGTTGATGAACCCAATATTGATACATTGTGATGAACTAAATGATCAACTAAGGTTGACTCCGTGTTGTACATTCTGTGGGTTATGACAAATATATAATGGCATGTGGTCATCATTAAAGCATCATAGAGAATAGTTTCACTGTCCTAAAAATCTTCTGTGCTCTGCCTTTTCATCCCTTCCTCCCCCCAGTCCCCTGGCAACTACTGATCCTTTTACTATCTCCGTAGTTTTGCCTTTTCTTGAATGTCATAAAGCTGGAATCAAACATCATGTAGCCTTTTTCAGATTAACTTCTCCAACTGTTATTTTGTTCTGCAAATTTCACCTCCTGGTTGTTTCTCAAACATACTACTCTTAACAAAGAAGATATACTAGTTTTGTGATATAGAATTAATTTTACATTTTAAACAAAATTTAAGAATGAATGAATTTACTGTTAGAGAAACTAACAATTCAAGAAGAGCTGGTAACTCACTTTGAGTCCAAAACAAAGGAAAGAAAAATGATGTCCCAGCTCAAGGCAGTCAGGCAGGAGGAATTCTTCCTTGCTTAGCATTTTATTTTCTGTTAACCTAATGGATGAGGCCCCATCACATTAGAGAGAGCAATCTGTTTTACTCAGTCTACTGATTTAAATGTTAATTTTATTCAGAAACACCCTCATAGACATACCCAGAATAATATTTGACCACATCTAGGCACCCTGTGACCCAATCAGATTATCAAATTGACACATAAACTTAGCCATCACAGAGACTCAAAGGAGCAAATTATTCTGTGTGTGTGTGTGTGTGTGTGTGTATGTGTGTGTGTGTGTCAGAGAGAAAGAGAGAGTGTGTGTATTTGTGTGTGTGTGTGTGTGTGTGTGAGTGAGAGAGAGAGAGAGAGAGAGAGAGAGAGAGAGAGAGAGAGAGAGAGAGAGACTAGTGGGATCTTTTTCTCTTTCCATAGACACAAATACTATCTAATATATTCACTGAGTTACAAGTTGCCTGAGTAGGGTCATCTTAATCATCTTTCCATTCTTGTGCCACACGGAATATCTGCTGCAGAACACATACAGGGTAAATCAACAAATGGATAAATAAGTAAAAGTAGCTCTTGCAGCGCAACATACAAAGGGAGTAGGGTCCTTTTTGAAAGAGTTTACTTGATGGCCCAGAATTTGGCTGTTTGATTTTGTATTGGTGTTTTGATTTTGGAAATCTAGTCTTCTTTTTTTTTTTTTTAACTTTTATTTTAGGTTTAGGAATACATGTGAAGGTTTGTTACATCGGTAAGCTTGTGTCATGGGGGTTTGTTGTACAGGTTATTTCATCACCCATGTATTAAGCCCAGTACTCAACAGTTATCTTTTCTGCTCCTCTCCCTTCTCCCATCCTCCACCCTCTGGTAGACCCCAAGTCTCTTGTTTCCTTCTCTGTGTCCCTGTGTTCTCATCATTTAGCTCCCACTTATAAATGAGAGCATGCCAGTATTTAGTTTTCCATTCCTGCATTACTTTGCTAAGGATAATAGCCTCTAGCTCCATTCATGTTCCTACAAAAGACATGATATTATTCTTTTTTATGGCTGCATAGTATTCCGTGTGGTGTATGTACCACATTTTCTGTATATAATGTGTCACTGATGGGCACTTAGGTTGATTCCATGTCTTTGCTATTGTGAATATTGCTGCAGTGAACATTCCTGTGCATGTGCTTTTATGACAGAATACTTTATGTTCCTTTGGGTACATACCCACTGAAAGGATTGCTGGGTCAAATGGTAGTTCTGCTTTTAGCACTTTGAGGAATCACCATATTGCTTTCTACAATGGTTGAACTAATTTACACTCTCACCAACAGTGTATAAGTGTTTCCTTTTTCTGCAAACTTACCAGTATCTGTTATTTTTTAACTTTCTTTTTTAAAAAATTAATTAATTAATTATACTTTAAGTTCTGGGGTACATGTGTGGATTGTGCAGGTTTGTTACATAGGTATACACCTGCCATGGTGGTGGTTTGCTGCATCCATCACCCTATCATCTACATTAGGTATTTCTCCTAATGCTATCCCTCCCCAAATCCCCCATCCCTGCTATTCCTCCCCTAGCCCCTGACCACCCCAGGCCCTAGTGTGTAACGTTCCCCTCCCTGTGTCCATGTGTCCTTATTGTTCAGCACCCACTTATGAGTGACAGCATGCAGTGTTTGATTTTCTGTTCTTATGTCAGTTTGCTGAGAATGATGGTTTCCAGTTTCATCCATGTCCCTGCAAAGGACATGAATTCATTCTTTTTTATGGCTACGTAGTGTTCCATGGTGTATATGTGCCACATTTTCTTTATCCAGTCTGTCATTGATGGGCATTTGGGTTGGTTCCAAGTCTTTGCTGTTGTGAACAGTGCCGCAGTAAACATATGTGTACTTGAAAGTCACACACCTTTAACCTGCTCCAGGTGAGGCTGGACTTGGTGAATTTTCCTTGTTTTCCTTTTCCTCGTGTTTCAGGGTGTTGTAGAAACAGGTTCACAGGCTCTGTGCAGCGCCCTGTTTTGATAACCTTTGGGAAGCATGGGGTGCCCTGGTTTCCTTGGCTTCGTGACCCCTTCCCTCCTGCCACCCCTGACTGTGCACCCCACGTTGTCCCTGAACCCTCCTGGAGGGCTCTGGCCAGGGCCTGTATTCTTGCTACTCTCTGGGGAGGAAGACTCTGTGAGTTGAAAACCTGCCAACTTAGGTCGCAAGGTGTGGATGCCTGGGAAGGGAGGTCTGCACCCATATTGACTGAGCCATTCAGTTTTTTGGTTTTTGACTCTGTTCCATGTTGTCCTGATAGAGGGGGAAGCCCCTGCTTCCTGCCTTTCCTACGTTGAAATTGGGCCAGATGAGAGGGTCCACGTGGTCTGAGTACAACTTCTTAGTTTTGTTCTGTTTATTAAAAATACAAACTTATCTGTTCATTTGTAAATAATTCAAGCAGTGCAGGCCAGGCGCAGTGGCTCACGCCTCTAATCTCAGCACTTTTGGAGGCCAAGGCGGGCGGGCCAGGTGTTCGAGACCAGCCTGGCCAACATGGTAAAACCTTGTCTCTACAAAAAATACAGAAGTTAGCTGGGCGTGGTGGTGCACACCTGCAGTTCTGGGTACTTGGGAAGCTGGAGCAAGAGAATTGTTTGAACCCAGAAGGAGCCGGTTGTAGTGAGAAAGAGGAGGTTGAGGTTAGCCGGGATCGCACCACTGCACTCCAGCCTACGCAATAAAGTGAGACTGTGTCTCAAAAAAAGAAAGAAAAAAGAGCTTAAGCAATGCAAGTGTGTAGAAAAAAGACAAAACTTCATCTGCTTTTCTTGGTCTTGCTTCTCAGAGGTAAGCCTGGGAAGGGTTGGGGTATGCCTTTCCTCACCTTTTCTGTTTCTTTTTCTTTTTTCTTTTACTTTACGTTCTGGGATACATGTGCAGAATGTGCAGATTTGTCACGTAGATATGCATGCCCCATGGTGGTGTGCTTGCACCTGTCACCCCGTCATTGAGGTTTTAAGCCCCACTTGCATTTTGTATTTGTCCTAACGCTGTCCCTCCACTCGCCCCCCATCCCCCTACAGGTCCCCGGTGTGTGATGTTCCCCTCCCTGTGTCATGTATTCTCATTGTTCACCTCCCACTTACGAGTGAGAACATGGGGTGTTTGGTTTTCTGTTCCTGTCCACACCGTTTTCTCTGTGCACACAAGCACATGTATTTGCACATAAATGTTTATTGTAATATTTAAAAAATATGAAAATGGAATAATGCTGTATTTATTCTTTGGAAAAGCCTGCTTTTCAGGCAGTGTGTCTCCAGTGTCACCTCACGTTGGAACCTGGGCAGCACCTTCTTCTCCCAGCAGTTATTCCGAGGTGTGGATGCCCCATACTTCATTTAGCCAGCCTGGCACCCATAAGTCTTTGGATGGTTTCTGCCTCTTCTCAATTGCAGACAGTGTTCTGATGAGTTTCCTCACACACGTCACTTGGCGCTTCGTGCCTGCATTTCTGTGAGATGGTCCTGGAGGTGGGCTGTTTAGGTCAGAGGGGGATCTGTGCTAAATTTGCATCCTGTGCGAAATTCCATCCAGTCATCCAGTTCCCGAGGCATTCACATGGTGCTGTCCTGTGTAGGCATCAGATTCCGCAGATGATGGCATGACCGCCTCTCCTTCCTTCCTTCCTTCCCCACCTCTCTTTATTTTACTCAGACCGATCTACACTGTGGTGTCCTGGGGGTCCATCCCCAACCCACTTGCCTGCCTTCACCCCACAGTTCCCCTAGCCCCTGCTGACAGGGACTCTGGGATCTGAGTTTTGGCAGACTGCTTCACTCTGGAGAAGTTTGCTTTCTCAAACACTCCCGGCAATGGACTGCAAATCCCAAGGCCTGTTGTGTTTGCCTCCTTCCGGCCTCAGTTTCCTCAAAAGTGAAATGGGGATGATATGTTGCTACTGCCTGCATCCTAGAGCTGGCATGAGGGGTCGGTGAGCTCACCGTTGGGAGCGCGTTCACAGTGCCAGCCTTGCGCCCAGTCAGAACCTGTGGGGCAAGGCTCTTGCTGATGCGTTGTTGACTGCTGTTGCTAAACAGGGGCTTTACCGGGGCAACGTCTTTAGTGCCGAGCCCAGAGCCACAGTGCTTGCTGTGTTTCTAGAGTGACTGACTGAGTGGCAGGGTCAGAGACCGGGGCAATGGCAATGGAAGCAGAGGAAAGAAGTGAGGCTTTTTTTTTTTGAGACACTGTCTTGCTTTGTCGCCAGGGTGGTGTGCAGTGGTGCGCTCTCAGCTCACTGCAACCTCCGTCTCCTGGGTTCAAGCAATTCTCATGTCTCAGCCTCCCTAGTAGCTGGGATTCCAGGCATGCACCACCATGTCTGGCTAATTTTTTTATGTTTAGTAGAGATGGGGTTTCACCATGTTGACCAGGATGGTCTCGAACTCCTGACCTCATGGTCTGCCTGCCTCGGCCTCCCAAAGTGTTGGCATTACAGGCGTGGGCCACTGCGCCCGGCCAAGAAGTGGGGCTTCTAATAGGTCCTGAATCGATGGGCTTTGAGATGAAGCCCTCTTGCCAAGGTCCAGGTCTATGCTGTGTGTTTTGGTCCTGAGACTGGAAGCTGGGCCGGTGCTGGTCAGCATCTACTTCATTAGGACATTTCCAAGCCCACCTTAGACCAGGATGCCAGGTGACCCCCTGTTTACTCTGAGCCCAGACAGAGGACAGGGAAGTGTGGAAGGGTGGGGACCCTCATCCCAGCCCTTGACTCTGCAAGGCATATGGGTTTGTGCAGGTATGTGAGCTCGGGTGTGACTTCTCTGTGAATTTCCAGCCTCGAGGTTGTGTTTATACAGGGTTAGGCTTGCCAGGTAAAATACAGGAGGTCCAATGAAGCCTGAATTTCTCACTGTTTTTTTTTTTTTTTGGTGCAAATATATCTCATGCAATATTTGGGACCAATTTACCCTAAGAAATGATTTGTTGTTTATCTGACATTCAAATTTTACTGGCATCCTGTCTTTTCACTTGCTAAGTATGACAGTCCTGTGTGGGGGTCATCATTGCATTTGTGAGTACCACATGGAGGACTCTCTCCAAGTGTCTGTAAGTGCCAGGATGGAGATGGACAGACAAGACCCTCTTGGGCTGCTTCGGTGGCCCCTGGAGGCTGTGGGGATGGACTCCCCAGCCCCAGGGACTGGGCAGTGCTGTCCAGCACCTGCCTGCTTCTGTCTCCTCCACGGGGGCTGACTTCCCTGCCGTCTCTCTCCAAATACAGTGGCAAGAGCTATCCTATCCGCCCCCATCTGGAGCTCGGCTGCCCAGCCAGATGAGATAGCAAACAGTACGCAGATGGCTGCAAAGCTTTCCCCAGCTCCTTCTGCAAGGGGCCTGCGGATGAAACGGAAGCCCTCAGCCTCACTTCCTCCCCCTTCCAGAAAACCCAGGCAACAGCCACCTCTGAATGCTGCTTTAGAAGCTACTTCCTGCTGGTGATGAAACCACCCCAAACAAATAAAGCACTGCATTTGCACCATAAACTTGTTCACATGCACGCAGCCAATTGTCTTGAATCCACCTGTGTGTCTGATTTGATTCATCAGGGTGAGGGGTTCTCCTCTTAGGTGCTTGCAAAGAGCTGCTTAATTTTCATCTGAAAGACTCTGTAGAAGCCAGGCCCAGCTTTGAAAGAAGGGCCTTTCTCCCCCTTGAGCAAATTCTGTGTCATTCTTTTTTTATTTCTTTTTTTTTTTCTTTGTGAGACTGATTTTCACTCTCGTTGTCCAGGCTGGAGTGCAACGGTGAAAGCTTTGTTTACTGCAGCCTTTGCCTCCCAGGTTCAAGTGATTCTCCTGCCTCAGCCTCCTGAGTAGCTGGAATTGCAGGCACCTGCCTCCACGCCTGGCTTATTTTTTGGTATTTTTAGTAGAGAGGGAGTTTCACCATATTGGCCAGGCTGGTCTCGAACTACTCACCTCAGGTGATCCACCCACCTCAGCCTCCCAGAGTGCTGAGATTACAGGCATGAGCCACCATGCCTGGCCAGAATTCTGTCATTCTGGGTACTTATTATGACTTCAAGCATCCAGGACTCTGTTCCGGATATCCTGAGCCTGAGGACACATGTGTGTACAGCTGGATTAGAGGTTGTCAAGAGGCATGTTGAACTTGGCCTCTGAGTCCATGGCAGCCTCACATGGGAAATATCACCAAGGAGCCCTATCATGTGCTTTTTGGAGATAATTTCTATTTAGTCATCTACTGAATCTGTTACAGACAGGGTCTCAATTTCTTGCAAGTCCTCTACAAGTTGGGTGCTGTGATTATCTACACGTTCACATGTTCTCTCTGGTCTCTTTCAGGCTCTTGTACTTCCTTTGTTCTTTCCTGCCACAGGGCCTTTGTACATCCTGCTCTTTCTACCTGGAAAGATTTTCTGTCTCCCTGCTGCTTCACCTGGTCACGTTCTTATCTGACAGTGGAGTCAGCACACCCTCAGGGACGCCTGGCCACCTGACTCTGTCACAGCAATCCCCTGTTAGCCACTCTCATAACACCAGGTGCCTCTGGTAGACATTAGCCCAGCTACAGCTTCCTATTTCTGTGCATGTGATCCTTCCCATTCAACACTGTGGCCACTGTGAAGGCTAGGGCCATGCCTGTTCCTGATTCTCATTTGTGTCTCTTGTATTTAGCATATGCTCACCTAGAATTTGATTAATGAATGAAGACATACCCATTTTGCAGATGAGAAAGTTGAGGCTCAGGAACATTATATAATTTGTCAGTATTGGATAGTGATGGTTTGAAGCCACCTGGCTGGACACTCCCAACCGTTTCACTATGGTTCTTCTCTCACAGTAGTTCTCCAACAGCAGGAGTGAGAGACATGTTTAGGACAGGTGTAACCAGAATCCCAGGGATTATCCTAGAAGATGGTGTCAGGAATGTACTTGCTTATGGCCTTCCTCCTGTATTGCATAAAATGCCCAGTTTTTCTGACTTGCATTTACTAAAGACCTTAGCAGCATTTGAAGCACAGTTGTCGGTGGGAAAGGATGGATGTTTACACTTTTTAAAAATGTCTATATCTTATTTATTTTGCGGTCTGCCATGCCCCCCAATCTTCAGCTTCACTTATGCAAAATTAACACTTCTTCTCTTGACTGCCTCTCTCTTATCTGTTTAGTTTCTTCTCTGTGTTCAAGATTGCTTAGAACTTCCCCCCATTACTACAGCCTGCTTCCCACCTGCATCCCCCACTCAACTTGTTTTAGATTTTGTCAGCAACTGTTCCAGCTTCTAGTGAGGGTTGGATTGAAGGAAAGCCTTGAAAAAGAGGATGTGTGATGAAAGGTGAAGACACCTAGTGGGCAGGCAGTCACCAGGGTTAATTCAAAGGCTGGAAGAAGAGCTGATGTGGGAGACTGGAAGTGTCTTTGAGCAGAAGGTCTTGTGCAGGTGGAGGGGCGAGGGTGAGCCTTTTGGGGTGAACTGCAAGTATTTGGTAAGATCCCTGTTGCCATGATTGGGGGAAACTTGATAAGCATGCTTAATGTTACGGAGGGATTAAGGAACCCCTGGCTGTGCCTGCCCAGTGTGGCGGTAACATGACACAGCCAAGTTACTGATTATTGGTTGCCCAGCTGCCATCAGCCCAACATCTTCACTTAGTTATAGTTGTAATTTGCATTCATTATCAATGCAAGTCTTGACTTTCCTAGTCAATAAAGTGTTCTGAGGGTGATGACTAAGGCTGAGCACCGCCCATAATGATGAGTATTACAGAAGCAAGCCCCCTTGCCCACCTACCTGCAGATGATGAGAACGGAAATCATTCAGTTCTTTGGAGGACCCTAGATAAATGCTCAAGTCCATCTGTTCATCTGTCTGTCCATCCATCCATCCAGGCATGCATCCATTCATCTATCCACCTACCTACCAACCCACCCATCTGTCTGTCCACTCACCAATCCATTTATCCATCCACTCACTCATGCATCTATCTACCCACTAACTCATCCACTCCTCTACCCACCCACCCATCCATTTCTCTATCTCTCTACTCACCCACCCATCCATTTCTCTATCCCTCTACTCACCCACCCATCCACTTCTCTATCCCTCTACTCACCCACCCATCCATTTCTCTACCCACTCAACCATCCCTTTACCGACTCAACCATCCATTCATCCACCTGCCCGCCCACCCATCTATCTACCCACCCATCTATCCATCTACCTATTCATCCATGTGCTTGTACTTCTGTTTATTTATTCCACAAAGACTTGTTAACCACCTACTAGATTCTGGGGAGGTGCCTGCTCTAGTAACTGAGAACACAGTCTCTGGAATATGATTCCCTGGGCTCAGACTAAGCTGCCTCCTAGCTAGCTGCTTGGGTAAATAACAGAAACTGTGCTTTGATTTTCTTATCTGAAAATTGGCTATTAATAGCTCATACTCTTGTAGATATAGTGAGTATTAAATAAGATGTCACATTAAAAGTGCATCATTGACACTCAATAGACATTAGGTTTTACCACTTATTATTCTTGGGAGATGCTGCAGATAACGTGGTGAGCATAGGAAAGACACATGTTTGAACAAATAGTGACATACAGGTCGTAAATTCTGCAGTAGGGGAAGGTGAGAGAGCCATGGAGAGGGTCTGGCCCAGTCCTGCAGACTCACCAAAATGTTCCCCGTGGAATTGCTGGTTTAGCCGAGACACTGGATGGGTATCAGTTGGAGACTGCAGACAGGATATGACCGAGTTAGCCAGGGAAAAATTGGGTCCTGGTACTCATGGCAGAGTTGAGTGATCCAGTCTTTCTGTCTCTAGCTGGAAGTCCACCAGATCTGGGAATGTCATGTTGGGGGAGGGGGCTGACAGTGACCATGGCCCTCTGCCATCCTCACATGTTCTCTGTGTGTCTGCAAGGCCTCTGTCTTAGTCTCCCCTTTGGAAAGTGGGATTGGAAACCACATTCGCTTCCCTCCCAGGACTGCTAGGAAGACAAGATTAGATGGCAAGTGACAGCTCTTTGAAAATGAGAACATTCCACCATTTGGATGCAAAGTGTTCTTCTTTGCTTGTGATGTCTCCTAATCTGTAAAATAATACTGGACCTCGAAGCTGTCTATTTAAAAAAACAAAACAGCAAAGTAATCCTAGCACTTTGAGAGGCCGAGGTGAGCAGATCACTTGAGGCCAGGAGTTCGAGACCAGCCTGGCCAATATGCAAAACCCTGTCTCTACTAAAAATATAAAACTTAGCCAGGCATGGTAGTGTCTGCCTGTAGTCTCAGCTACTTGGGTGACTGAGGCACAAAAATCGCTTGAGCTTGAGAGACAGAGGTTGCAGTGAGCCGAGACTGCACCACTGCACTCCGGCCTGGGCAACAGAGTGAGACTCTGTCTCAAAAAAAAAAAAAAAAGCAAAGAAAAGTTAACACTTCCTTCATCTCTTCCCTGGGGGAGGCAATTTGTCAAAGATTGTTGTTGCATTTTACACACAGGGAAATCTGAGGAAGGTGTGGAGACCAGACCTGGGCTCGAGACTCCGGACTCCTTGTTTGCAAGGTCTTCAATGGGGGGGCCACTTTGGGTTCTTTCTACACGGTTGCTTTGTAAACAACAACAACAAAAACACAAAATAAACAGCCCTGACCTAAATATTCACAAGGGATCTTAGGCAATATCTGCAAACAAAAGTGAGTGATGAGTGGAATCTGTCATCTTTACAACTAAGACAGCTCCAGAGTTGAAGCAAGTGGAAATATCTCTAGAGACAAGAGATTTTGGCAGCGTTTGCTGGTTACAAGCTGTGAGAACCTGGGCAGGTTTACCTCTCTGAGCTTCAGTGACCTTGTAAAATAGGATGCATTGCACTAAATGTGTAGGAGGAATCCCACCTCCTCCTCTGCACAAGGCTGGTTTCTTCCCATCCTCTTCATTATTCTGCCTCTTTCCTCCTCTCCAAGAGATGAATACATTTGGACCTAGTAGGGACCTGTGTTTGCAAAAGCGCTCAGGTGATTCTCATGCAGCCAGCCTGGCTCTGGCTCTGGCTCTGAGTTCTTGGGCACCTTTGAAGGCACATTTAATAATGAGGAAGGTCACTGCGTGTTAAAGGCGTGATTCACCTTCCGTTCCTTTCTTACAGGAAGCAAAGCGCATGGGTCACCTGAGCTGGGAGAGTCCCCCCAGTGTCAGCCTCCCCCACCCTTCTCTCCCTCCCCATTCCTGGTGTGCTGTATTTTTTTTTTTTAATTTTATTTTTTATTGCATTTTAGGTTTTGGGGTGGTGTGCTGTATTTTGTGTTGAATTCTTGGACTCTGCACCAAGCGGGGAGATGGTAGATCTCAAAAAAAAAAAAATCATTATTTTGGAAATGAGATCAAGAGAATTGTTTGCTTGTTTATGATAGGGTCTAACTCTGTTGCCCAGGCTGGAGTAGTGTGATCTTGGCTCACTGCAGCCTTGACCTTCTGGGCTCAGGTGATCCTCAAACCTCAGCCTCCTGAGTAGCTGGGACTGCAGGTATACACCGCCACACCTGGCTAATTTTTCTTTTTCTTTTCTTTTTTTGTAGAGAGAAGGTTTCACCATGTTGCCTAGGCTGGTCTCAAACTCCTGGGCTCAAGCAGTCCTCCACCCACCTCAGCCTCCCGAAGTGCTAGGACTACAGGCATGAGCTCCTGTGCCCTGCTGAGGTGTTTTTTTTCTTTTTTTTTTTTTAATCATGAAAAATTTTCAATATACTTAAAAGTAGAGAGATTAGTTTAATGAGCTATCATATACCTATCACATAGGTTTAAAAACTATTAATGTTTGCAATATTTACTCCATTTGTTTTTCTGAAGTATTTTTAAAATGTTTTACAGTAGTTATGGAATTGCATCATGAGACCCATCCTTACATAATTTACTTTCCCTCTAAAAACATGAGGGCATTTTTATATGGCCATTGTCATGCCTAACAAAATTACCAGTAATTCCTTAATATCCTCTAATATCAAGTTTACATTCACATGTCTTGTCCTCGAAATGTCAATTGTGATCGTTTTTTCTTTGAGCAAAGATAATAAGATCTCAAGATTTAATGACAGAGATTCCATGTGATCCCTGATGTCTAAGCCCTGTGGTCCACCGTAGCTTTACTTGAAAGTCTCAGGCCTGGTGTGGTGGTTGCTCACACCTGTAATCCCAGCACTTTGGGAGGCTGAGGTGGGTGGATCCCTTGAGGTCAGGAGTTCAAGACCATCCTGGCCAACATGGTGAAACCCTGTCTCTACTAAAAATACAAAAATTAGCCAAGCTTGGTGGTAGGCTCCTGCAGTCCCAACTACTCGGGAGGCTGAGGCAGGAGAATTGCTAGAACCCAGGAGGTGGAGATTGCAGTGAGCCAAGATCGTGTCACTGCCCTCCAGCATGGCAACAGAGCGAGACTCTGTCTCAAAAAAAAAGAGAAAGTCTTGACTGTGGTCTCATAATAAAAGGGCACTCCATTTCCCGTTTGGCCCCTGATCCTTAATGTTAGCCCCCTCTGGTGGGGAGGCGGGGGTGACCTTCAGAGCAGGGGTTGCGCATTTCCAGGGCTGGCTCTGATCCCAGTAAAGCCCGTTGTCATGAATGAATGCTTCCCTTGCAGGTTATTCTAAGTACTGGAAATCATGCCTGTGGAGCAGCCTCATGATGCCTGAGACAGTAGTGAATATTTATAGGTTTTTCTTAGTGCCTCTTTTTAGTGTTTTTCTTAGTTCCATATTTCTACAACCCTTAGGAACATCAGAATCAGGTGTGTAGGTGCTTATTAAATAACCCTGTTCCTGGAGCTCACTCCCAGAGCATGTGATGGTTAGGGGCCCAGCTAGGACTTACGTTTGCAAAAGCTCTCAGCTGATTCTCATGTACCCAGCTTGGCTCTGGCTCTGGGAACTGGGTTGGGACTGAGTCTTCGGTGCTGCTCTGCTGAAACTTCAAGTTGGACTCTTTGACTCCATCTTATATTGTCATTGCTTGTATTCAGGTCTGCTTTTCTCCTGCATTGTAAACTCCTTGATGTCTGGTTCCTCTAAGCTCATGAGCTGAGCTTTTGGTGGGTGCTCAGTGGAACAGGTACTGAATGGAGTCAGGCTCTATGGAGGCCAGTGTGTGTTGGTAAGTGAGAGATAAAAATCATTTTAAAGAGAATCTTTGTGCCTTCAGGTGTGTCTGCTATGAGTTAATGTGCTTTACTCTAGTGGAAGCCACTGTAGCTTAAGTGGAGGTCTTGCCCTGAAATGGAGCCAGGTTATGGATCGGCAGAGCTGCCAAAAAGTTTCTGGGGATGTATTTCCCTGTCACCCTCAGTTGATTGAAGTTGGGTTTTCACTCCCGTTTAATACCATGTGGCAGCCATTGTGACTTCTCTTGCAGAGTGGGTATGATCAGATCTTCTCTAAAAGTGTAAGTGAGGAGACCAGGCCCAGTGGCTCACACCTGTAATCTTAGCACTTGAGGCAGGAGTTGGAGACCAGTCTGACCAACATGGTGAAGCTTTGTCTCTACTAAAAATACAAAAATTAGCTGGGCGTGGTGGTGCATGCCTATAATCCCGGCTCTCAGGAGGCTGAGGCAGCAGAATTGCTTGAACCCAGGAGGTGGAGGTTGCATTAAGCTGAGGTTGCACTATTGCACTCCAGCCTGGGCGATAGTAAGATTCCATCTCAAAAAAAAAAAAAATAAAAAAAAATAAGAAAAGAAAAGAAAAAAGTGTATGTAAGGAAACTTGGATAGAGCTTGAGGATAGAGGTCCTTCATCTACTGAACAAAAACCATGGGATACTAATGATGGAGGAACAAGCGTCATCCTGCTTCCACTAACTCAACCGTGTATGACAGGGACTTGGTGTCTGAGAGAAGAGCCTCTTTTTAGGTCTTCAACCTGATGAAACCATTTCTGAATTCCTCATCCACATATAATGAGTGCCATGAGTGGTACTGATTGGATAATCTTATTGTCATTTCCTGTGCTAGGAAGGAAAATATATGTACAGCCAACTTCCTTGAGGGTTCTTTCTTGTGCATCTGGGTGTCTCAGACTCCTGCCCTTAGAACACCTGTTAAGAGAATCATCCAGGATGCTTGATGGCTCTGGATACAGATCCCAGGAGCCCACCCTTTAGAATTAGAATCCCTGGGGTTGGAACCACAAAATGAAACGACATTTCAACAAGTTTGTCATCACGTAAGAGAGAATATGTTAAGTATTTGGATAAATATGATACAAGGTAGATTAAAAAAGAATGACTTGATTATTTTAAATGATGTATTTTAAAAAATTCAATGAATACAGAAAAGGCTGGGTGCAGTGATTCACGCCTGTAATCTCAGCACTTTGGGAGGCCAAGGTGGATGCATCATTTGAGGTCAGGAGTTCAAGACCAGTCTGACCAACATGGTGAAACCCCATCTCTACAAAAAAGACAAAAATTAGCCAGGTGGTAGGGGTGCATGCCTGTAATCCCAGCCACGCAGGAGGCTGAGGCAGGAGAATCGTTTAAGCCTGGGAGGCGGAGGTTTGGTGAGCTGAGGTCTTACCAATGTATTCATGTCTGGGTGACAGAGTGAGACTTTGTCTCAAAAAAAATTTAATGAACACAGAAAAATACAAAAAGGGAGAGTAGTCACCCCAATTCTTACCACCCCAAGAAATGAGCTTCCTTAGTATTAAGTGAACAGCATTCCTGGCTTTGTACACAAAGATGGCTAGAGACATGAACACACAAAATGGCATTGTAAAAACAAGAAGTAGCAAATTCGATGCTAGGTAAATTTATCTGAAGGAAAAGAAATGGAAGTGAAACTGAAGGAGCTGCTCAACTCACATAAAGCTAGCTTTGCCTCACCAAAAATCAGTTTCTAAAACATTTGACTAAGAAATCAAAGATGATGAAAAATATTAAAATGTTTTATATATATGTAAAAGTCTTTACAGTTTATTGATCATCTCATGAATAATTTGTATAATCACTGCAAATAAAGTCATTGCAAAATCTTTAATCCTTTTGCTTTTTGCCAACACCAACATTGGCCTTTGCAGCCTCTCACCTTCACCTGTACTTGTATTCCTTCTGCTGTTTTCTTGAGGTCTTCTTCTCATGCCAGCCATGTCTTGCGAGACTATGTTTGAGTCAGTTTTTCTCTGCATAATTCAAGGAACCAGATAGCATGCCAAAGCCCATTGTTTAAACATCACCAAAATGGGTTCTGAGTCCAAATATCAATATGATGATGACATCCATTGTGGTCTTGTACATTTTGTTGCTTTCCTGGGGTGAAGGACATTGGTGACCATTTGTTTCCTCTGAAGCAGTTGGTTGGTCATGAGCTTCCTGGTCCAGATAGTTACTGTGTCATTCATGATGGTGATTTATCCTCAGGTGGTTAAGGAGGAAACCAAACCAAAAAGAAGTTACATATTTAAAACCACATATTTTGGCTAGGCACAGTGGCTCATGCCTGTAATCCCAGAACTTTGGGAGGCCAAGGCTGGTGGATCACGAAGTCAAGAGTTTGAGACCAGCCTGGCCAACATGGTGAAACCTCGTCTCTACCAAAAAATACAAAAATTAGCTGGGCATGGTGGCGTGCACATGTAGTCCTAGCTACGTGGAAGGCTGAGGCAGGAGAATCACTTAAACCTGGGAGGCAGAGGTTGCAGTTAACCAAGATCACGTCACTGCACTCCAGCCTGGCAACAGAGTGATACTCTGTCTCAAAAAAAAAAAAAAAAAAACCAAAAAACAAAAAACAAACCCATAAGTTTCAATTTCAGACTTGATTCATTGACTCAATAAGGGACATTAGCACTTCTCCCTACAATCCCTCGCATTACCTCTGGATGTTAGTTATTTCTGGGTTGTTATATGTTGTTAAGGTTGACCATCTTTTCTTTCTGTTTTATTTTTAAATGGATTCACCTCTCGTCACTAGCCTTTTGTCATGGTTGTTCCATTCACAAGTTGCTTATTTTTCAATTTCTCGGCTGACTAAATTTTATTATGAAGGCCTTTTTTTTTGTTTGTTTGAAGAAGAGTTCAGAAATACTGTGTTCTCTAAGTTCTTGAACATGTGATAGTGTCTCTTGCCTAATTTGATTGGGAGATAATTCAGCTGGCTATGAAATTCTTGGATTATACTCTTTTAGAAATTATAGGCACCCATCCGCTGACTTCTTTCATTGTGGTTTCTCCTGACCCCCTTTCCTTGGCCTCTTCCATCTTTTTGTCTTTTTCTTACTCAGTAGTTTCTTCATGAAGAGGCCATGTGCTATATTCCATGAGACATTTCAATCTCAAAGAGGACTTCCTTTATACTCTGTTGATAATCTGTCTGGGAATCGCTGTCTTGCTTTATAAGGCAGTTTATAATAAATACTCAAAAAGAGAAACGTATACCATATTTTGAGACATCAGAGAAGGGAGGAATCACTTCTATTAATATTTGGGGTTAGCAACAAGGCTTAGTTAAGAGGTAACATTTGAACGAAGCCTTGAAATAAGGAAAGGATTTGGGCATACAGTAATGTGGAGGGAATAGAAGCAAGGCATGATGGTTAATTTTATGTATCAATTTGACCGGGTTATAGGGTGTATCAATTTGACCAGATATTGGCTATACATTATTCTGGGTGTGTCTGTGAGGGTATTCTGGATGAGGATAACATTGAATTGGTAGACTGAATAAAGCAGATTGTCCTCCCCAATGTGGGTGAGGCTTATCCAAGCTACCGAAGGCCTGAATAAAACAAAAAGGTAGAGTAACAGAGAATTTGCTCTCTGTAAGTGATTATGTTTGAGCTAGGACATCAATCTTCTCATGCCTTTAGATGTGGACTCGAATTGAAACTATACTATTGGCTGTCCTGGGTCTCAGCTTGCTGGCTGCAGGCTCTGGGACTCCTTAGCCTCCATAACCATGTGAGCTATCCCTTAGAACAAGTCAGTCTCTCCCTTTCTCTCTAAATAGCTCTGTCTCTATCTCTGTGTTCTTTCTGTGGAGAACCTAGACTAATACACAAGGTTATCTTAGAGAAAAGGACGACCCAAGGAAAAGCATGGAGGCAGAAACGTGTAAAGAGGGGTTGGGGAGACTGGGGTCCTGATGGAGAGTTTGGATTTTACTTTGTGTAGCATGAGGAATCCTTGGCAATATTCAAGAGGTGAAAACTGTATTTGTGGGAAAATACCAGGAGTATGCAGAAAAAAAAATACAGTCATTCCGTTTTAATACCAATGAAAGATGCATCAGAAGGATGGACCCGGGACGTGGGTTGGAAGGTAGTTGAGGCCGTATCTAGAAGATCTTTAATTCTGGGCTGAGTCTGAACTTAGCTTGCTGGGGAGTGGGAGATCATTAAAAATCTTCAAGAGCCACTCAAGAGATGGTTTTGCTAACAATGGCAGGGTGATGGTGGTGGTGGTGGTGACAGTGGTAATGGTGTTAGTGTGGTGGTGACAGTTGTGGTGGTGACAGTGATGGTGGTGGCGACAGTGATCATGGTGGTGACGTGGTGATGGCGGTGACAGTGGTGGTGGCGATGGTGTTGGTGGTGGAGGGGAACTGGTGGCATGAAGTCTAATTGGGCTTCTGCAATTCTAGCCCAGAAAGGTGGGAAATGGGCTTTAAATAGAATCATACAGATCTAGGAATCGGCTGCATGGAGGAGGTAGTTGCAGGTGATGAGGTGGCTCAGAAAGTCTGGCAGAAGGAGAAAAGATACTGGGCTGGTACAAAAATAATTGCTATTTTTGCTGTTATTTTAAATGGCAAAATCCACAATTACTTTTGCGCCAACCTAATAGGATGCAAACTTCAGAGACAACTGCATCAAAGGGGTTGATGAATATCAACAACATTTGGGAGTATAGGAATGGAGGGGGAGGGTAATGACTTGAGGGCATAGCAGGGATAATCAAGGTCTTTCTTATTAGCATGTGGAGACTTCAGCATGATCATATGTTAAACGCCTGGCACATACATCGTGCAAAATATGTGTGAGTCCAATGATGAGTGAAGCTGGTGAGTTATGGGAGTTCCAAGGGAATGGGTGATAAAGGGAGGTCTCGCATGAGGCACGAGTGGAGAGGGTGGCTTGGGAAAGGAGAAGGATGCTACTCCTTAGAAGATGGGAAAGGCATAGGAAGAGGGTCAAGATACAGCGACCTGGGGGTGAGGTGGAGGTGAGTTGAGAGAACTCAATTCTGAGTGTGCTCTGGAACCCCTAGGGATGGGTTTGGGGGGCTTTGAGATATGGAAGAGATTTAAAGTCTATTGTTATAGCAAATATAATTTGGAATTTATTTGTGATGCTTAAAAACATTGCTGAACTGAAGTTTACCCTTGAGTTGGATGGTGAGATGATTATTATTATTTTTGAGATGGAGTCTTGCTCGGTCACCGAGCCTGGAGTGCAGTGGCAGTCTTGGCTCACTGCAGTCTCCACCTCCTGGGTTCAAGCAGTTCTTCTGCTTCAGCCTCCTAAGCAGCTGTGATTACCAGCATGCACCACCACGCCTGGCTAATATTTTTGTGTTTTTAGTAGAGGCAGAGTTTCACCGTATTGGTCAGGCTGGTATGTCTGTGATCCACCCGCCTTGGCGTCCCAAAGTGCTGGGATTACAGGTGTAATCTGACCCGGATGGTGACATTATTTAGTGGAACTACCAGATCAATGTTGTGGTTCTTTCCAGTATCATTCAGCAGCCCTTGGGCAGTTACAGGACAAGTCATCAGTGTGGTATGGAGATTTTCCAGGTGGGTGTGGTTGGAGATCGGGAAGAACAAGTTTAAGAGCACATTACAAGGAAAAGGTGACTGTAAGGTACAGGCTGAGCAGGAAGGTAAAGCAAGAAGGAAACAGGAGGTTGTGAAGAGAGGTTTAGAGGGATGAGGAGGCAGGAGAAGGTGAACAGTTGCAGGATGTAGGTAGCGTGGGGATGTTAGATCTTGAGGCCAGAGAGCTTTACAGTGATGAGAAGATCAGAGAGAGAGCCTTAGAATCAAACTGTAAAGATCCACTGTTTGATACTGGGATGTGAGGGTGCGGCAGGTGGATGTCTACTTGCTGATGGTGAGAACATGGTCACCCCGGCCCTGCTGTGGGCCTGTGCTAAGGAGGCTGTGCTCTGTTCTTGGGGCCATTTTCATCATCTGATTAGAGAAGTGGTCCCTAAATGGTGTTCTTTGGCCCATCTGTATAAAATGTTCTTGGGTCAAGGATAAAATGAAAAAAGAAAAAAAAAAACAACAGAAAATCACAGAAATGTACCTATTGATGAAAGACCACCAACTGTCCTATTTAGGGGATTGTTCTTTATTCTGAAATCATGTATATTCTATTCTATTAAAATATTTTTATATTTGCACATTTTTTTTTCTGTTTTCTGAAATGCCATGGGGTAGCAATTTGTAATGTATCTGATTCTCCCATCTTTATATGCATTGCAGTGTGATAGGGAGGGGATGTGGCTAGTACTGACTAACAGCCTGGAGGCAGAAGCGCAGTGCGCGACTTCCAGCCTGGAGCATTTAATTCCTAGTACAGGGCTCTCCAGCATTCTTCCTCTGTTCCCTGGCTGGTGATACTCCAGATGGTGCACCCTCCATTAGCCTTAGTCCTAGGGCAAGTTTGATGGGAAACAGAACACCTTACACTTCCCTGCTTCTTGACATGCAATGCAGATGTAGCATGAGTGAGAAAAACAAGTCACCAAGGTTTAGGAGTTGTTTGTTATTGCAGCAAAACCTAACCTATTCTGACCGATCATGGTGGAATTTGTGTATGGTGTGTGTGTGTGTGTGTGTGTGTGTGTGTGTGAAACTGGTAGTTTAAAAAATTTCCTTCTTACCAAAAAGAAAAATAGCAACCTTATGTTGGTTCTCAAATTAAAAAAATATTTTTACTGGTTTATAAAATAGAAAAAAATCTGAGAATCTGTAGCTTAGAGAACCACAGTGTGGGATGCCTCTGAACACCAGGTTATTTTATCAGCTCCTCACACTCCTTTATAGAAGCTGAGCCAAGACTTGGAATATTTCAGTCTTTTCTATTCCATGTCCCATGGACTCTTGAAGAGATATTGATAGAACAGTATGGCCATGAACCACCCTGACTGAATCCTAGTGGTAGAATCCTTTTTTACTGCAGAATGGGCTTCTTGTTACAGTGACACTTGAACCCCTTAGATATATTCTGTACTAATTGTATTAAAACATGACCATTGCTTCTGCTTTGTTGCCCCCCAAATTAAGCACTTTAATCATGCAAACACAGAGAATTGAATTTAGTGTGACTGATTCCCAACTGTCAGTAAGAACATAATTAGATAATATTTTTCTCCAGTTCAAATAAAAGAAAATTGACAATAAAATGCTGATCAATATGTGTAGCTCAGGAGGTAGAGCCTGCTTTGAGATGCAGAAGCATTTTTTTTTTTTAAAGATCTATATCCTTGAGTAAAGAAAAAATCCATCTCTCTTTCCTAGAGGGGGAAGACTTTCAGAGCTGGGCTTGGCAACAACTTCATTATCAGAGGCTGAATTAAACAAATAGGTGCCTCTCTGGAGTGAATGGTGCACTTCTGCTTTTTGGGGGAATGTGCTTTTATGGTGGAGTATGTTTTCTGTCCTTGGTTATGTGTGTGTCTCCGGATGTGTGTATCTGTGGGTGAATGTCTGCATGTAAACGGCAGCGTATACCTGTGTGAGTGTGCGCAAAATTCCCATGTGAATCTCAGCTTTGTGGAGATCTTGGGGCCTTGAGCCCAGCAGATGCCATTTGAACAAAAATCACTTAAAAATGAGAAAGAATGGAAATCAAATCCTAGCTTTAAAGGCACCAGGTTTATTTAAAAAACAAACAAACAAACTGGATTTTCTTTGTTTTGAACTACCTGCCTCCAAATGACATTTTTGTTTCCTATGAAATGATTAGAATGAGAGAGATCCTGAGCACAAAAGAGCAGATACAGTGTAATTCTCTGTATGTCAGGATTTCAGCTATGGTACCGCTGACATTTTGGCTTAGCGATTTCTCTGTTGCATGTGTGGGGGTTCCCTGTTCATTCTAGGATATTGAGCGGCATCCCTGGACTTACTGGATGTAGTAACACAACTTCCCCCAAGTAGTGACAACCCACAGTGTCTCCAGATACTGCCTCATGTCCCCAGGGGGGCAAAATAGCCCCCATCTGAGAACTGCTGCTTTCATAAAGTACAATGTCGGCTGACGTGTGGAGGCTGTTAGTAGTCAGGGGTGAGTAGAGATGGAAGAGGCCCTAGGAGTATCCTTGGAGGGGCTGTAATATGTTTCTTGAATTGGGTGTTTGTAATATGATGATGCTCTTCTTTTTCTTTTCTTTTCTTTTTTTCTTTTTCTTTTTTTTGAGACAGGATCTTGCTCTATCACCCAGGCTGGAGCACAGTGGCACCATCATGGCTCATCGTAGCCTCTGCTTCCTGGGCTGAAGCAGTCCTCGCACCTCAGCCTCTTGAGTAGCTGGGACTACAGGCATTTGCCACCATGCTTGCCTAAGTTTTATATTTACTTTTGGTAGAGATGGGGGTCTCATTACGTTACCCAGGCTGGTCTTGAGCTTCTGGGCTGAAACAATCTGCTCACCTCGGCCTCTCAGAGTGCTGGGATTACAGGCATGAGCCACTTCACCTGGCCAGTATTTTTGGTTTGTAAGAAAATTACTTTGTTGACCTCTTATATGTGCACATTTCCTTATGAAAGTTATAATTCAATAAAGCATTTAGAAAAATCGATCATGAGAGGAGTGATTTGTAGAATAATTGGCATGAAAGCTGATCACTTTAATTTGAACTACTCTGAAATGACCACAGGGCCAGCAAGAGGAGCCTTTCAAGGTGTCATAGCCAAGGATAGGAGTGTGTTGTTTGTGTACATCTGTGCATAAAGGATTTGCTGGTTACCTGGAAGGATGAAGCCTCCTTCTGAGGACAGAGGCAGCAAAGCAAGTGAAAGCCCAAAGCGTTGAGCTTTCTAAATGGACTTTGCTAAAATCTTGTAGATGACTCATGCTCTTTACATACACCTGTGTACATTTTGTTCATATATAAACATTCTGTAACAAGGCCCACACATAAGGTTTTTTCTTTTCTTTTCTTTTTGAGACAGTCTTGTTTTATTGCCCAGGCTAGAGTACAGTGGTACAGTCTTGACTCACTGCAACCTCTGTCTCCTGGGTTCAAGCGATTCTTGTGGCTCAACCCTCACCAAATAGCTGGGATTACAGGTGCACACCACCACGCCTGTCTAATTTTTGTATTTTTAGTAGAGACAGGGTTTCATCATGTTGGCCAGGCTGGTCTCAAATTCCTGGCCTCAAGTGATCTGCCCACTTCAGCCTCCCAAAGTGCTGGGATTACAGGTGTGAGCCCCTGTGCCCAGACCCATAGTAAGGTTTGAGTTGAGATGGAGAAACTCTGGCAAGACTGAGGAATTCAGCAACAGTTTCTGGGAAATACCCACAATTTCTGGAATTATGTCTACTTCCAGAGTTCCCACTTTCTATCTGTCTCCTGTTTATTCAACAAACTGGTATGGAACCACAGTGTGCCTAGAACTTGCCAGGTGTGGAGAATAAAAAGATGATGGAGGTCAGGCATGGTGGCTCAAACCTATAACCCCAGCAATTTGGGAGGCCAAGGCAGGCGATCACTTGAGGTTAGGAGTTTGAGAACAACCTGGCCAACATGGTGAAACCCTGTCTCTACTCAAAATATAAAAATTAGCTGGGCATGGTGGTGCACACCTGTAGTCTCAGCTACTTGGGAGGCTGAGGCAGGAGAATCACTTGAACCTGGAAGGCAGAGGTTGCAGTGAGCCGAGATCAAGCCACTGCAGTCTAGCCTGGGAGACAGAGTGAGACTCTGTCTCAAATGAAAAAAGATGACTGAGATACAGACTCCATCAGAGTTGAGTCTAACACAAATTAGCTAAGAGTCCAAGATCTGGCTGCACCAGCACCTTGATTATCCTCATCCTGCAGCCTCCACTAGAATGAAGAACACTTTTTTTTAAACCCGTGAAAATGTACTGTGCTTCATACATATAAATGCAATTTGTGTTCATCCTGCAAAATTTGCTGTACAATATGCCCCTATTCTCAGCATTGTTTTTTTTGAGAGATTTGTTTCTCAGCAAATCATCTTTGGACTATGTAGAACTGGAAATTTACTTTGAGTCAATAAAAAGTACAGGAAAGTTCTTAGTCAAGACTTACGATTTCAAAGACAGTGGGTAAAGTGAAAAACAGAATACAGTCAAGATTATACTTGCAAATCCCCTCCGTCATTCATGAAGTTTAGCGGTCAGTCTTGCCATGGCTTACCAGGTCCAATCCACACTTCTTTCCCCACGATTGGAGCAGAGGGTGATTTCTTCATGAGCAACTGATGAAGTCCTTTAGGGGCCGTATGCAGTAGGAGCCATGTGCACTGGACACTCGTGGCACACTCGTCAGTGCACACTCGTGGCACCGTTTCTGTCTGTCTCCCTCTTTGTTCTTGCCAAGTACCCATAGTTCATTTTCCATAGATTAAAAGAGCCAAGTTGGGCCTATACCTAGGAGTACAATTGCTGGGTCATTTGGCAACTCTATGTAGAATTGTTGGGGAAGTTGTCAAACTGTTTTCCACAGTGGCTACAGCATTTTAATTCCCACCAGCAGTGTATGAAAGTTCCAGTTTCTCTGCATCCTCACCAACATTTGTTATCTTCTGTATTTTTTTTGAGACAGAGTCTCGCTCTGTTGCCCAGGCTGGAGTGCATTGGCACAGTTGCGGCTCACTGCAACCTCTGCCTCTCAGATTCAAGTGATTCTTCTGCCTCAGCCTCCTGAGTAGCTGGGATTATAGGCAACTGCCACCACGCCTGGCTCACTTTTGTATTTTTTTGGTGGAGTCAGAGTTTTCCCATGTTGGCCAGGCTGGTTTCAAACTCCTGGCCTCAGGTGATCCACCCAACTTGACCTCCCAAAGTGCTGGGATTACAGGCATGAGCTACCTCGCCAGGCGTATCTTCTGTAGTTTTGATTCTAGCCAGCCTTATGGATATGAAATAGTATCTCATTGTGGTTTTGATTTGCGTTTCCCTGACTGAATTTAACTGAGCATCTTTTCATGTGCTTATTGGCCACTTGTATATCTTCCTTGGAGATGCGCCTATTCAAAAATGAAAGCACACATCCACACAAAAACTTGTACATGAGTAATTACAGTAGCATCACTCATAATAACCCAAAGATGGAATTAATCCAAATGCCCATCACCAGATAAAGAGATACACAGGATGTTGTCTACCCACACAGTGGAATACCATTTGATCACAAAAAGGAGCAAAGTACTCGCATATCCTACAGTGTGGATGAACCTTGAAAACAGGCTAAGTGAAAGAAAACAGACGAAAGATCACATTCTACATGATTTCATTCAGATGGAAATCTATAGAAGTAGGAAGTCAATTAGTGGTTGCTTAGGGCATGTAGGGGCATGGGAGGATGGGGGTGTTAGCTAAAGGGTATGAGGTTTCTTTTTGAGGTCATGAAATGTTCTAAAATTGACTAGTAGTGTTTACATATACCTCTGAATATATTTGAAACCACTGAAATGTAAAAAATATAAAGAAAAAAAAAGAACCAGCCCAAGTTGCAGTTTTATTCATCACTTGATGGGCTTTAAAAATAGATTCCAGGCTGGGCATGTTGGCTCACACCTGAAAATCCCAGTGCTTTGGGAGGCTGCGGTGGGGGAGGATTGCTTGAGGCCAGGAGTTCCAGACCAACCTTGGCAACATGGCAAGACCCTGTCTCTACAAAAAACAAAACAAAAACAACAACAACAAAAATAAAAAACAAATAGCATCTGGGTGCACTGGCTCACGCCTGTAATCCCAGCACTTTGGGAGGCTGAGGTGGGCAGAGCACCTGAGGTCAAGAGTTAGAGACGAGCCTGGCTAACATGGTGAGACCCTGTCTCTACCAAAAATAAAAAATTTAGCCTTTTGGTGCTCTGAGCAGCACCATAGCAGTTGTCAAGAACAAGCGCCTTATGAAAGGTGGCAAAAAGAGAGTTAAGAAAATAGTTGATCCACTTTCTAAGAAATATTTGTAGGTGTAAAAGTACCTGCTGTGTTCAGTATAAGAAATAGTGGAAAGACACTCGTCCCCAGGACCTAAGGAAGCCAAATTGCATCTGATGGTCTCAAGGGTCATGTGTTTGAAGTGAGTCTTGCTGATTTGCAGAATGTTGAAGCTGTATTTTGAAAATTCAAGCTGATTACTGAAGATATTCAGGGCAAAAACTGCCTGACTTCCATGTCATGGATCTTACCTGTGACAAAATATGTTCTGTGGTTGAAAAATGTTCAACAATGATTGAAGGTCATGTTGATGTCAAGACTACGGATGGTTACCTCTTTCGTCTGTTCTGTGTTGGTTTTACTGAAAAATGCAACAATCAGATATGGAAGACCTCTTAGGCTCAGCACCAGTGGGTCCCCCAAATCCAGAAGAAGATGATGGAAATCACGACCTGAGAAGTGCAGACAAATGACTTGAAAGAAGTGGTCAATAAATTGATTCCAGACAACATTGGAAAAGACGTAGAAAAGGCTTGCCAATTTATCTTCTCCATGATGTCTTCACTAGAAAAGTAAAAATGATGGCCAGGCACGGTGGCTTACGCCTATAATCCCAGCACTCTGGGAGATAGAGACAGGTGGATCATGAGGTCAGGACATTCAGACCATCCTGGCCAACACGGCGAAACCCTGTCTCTACTAAAAGTACAAGAAAATTAGCTGGGTGTGGTGGCATGCACCTGTAGTCCCAGCTACTCGGGAGGCTGAGGCAGGAGAATCGCTTGAACTTGGGTGACGGAGGTTGCAGTGAGCTGAGATCACGCTGCTGCACTCCAGCCTGGGTGACGGAGCCAGACTCTGTCTCAAAAAAAGTAAAAATAGCTGAAGAAGCTCAGGTTTGGATTGAGAAAATGCATGGAGCTTCATGGTGAAGGTAGTAGTTCTGGAAAAGCCACTGGGGATGGGACACATGCTGAAGTTGAACGAGCTGTCGGATGTGAACCACCAGTCCAAGAATCTGTTTAAAGTTCAGACTTAAAATAGTGGCAAACAAAAAGTCCTGTTGTGAAAAACAAGCAATAATAAACAATTAAAAAAGCAAAGTTAGCCTGGTATGGTGGTGCATGTCTGTAAACCTAGCTGCTCAGGAGGCTGAGGCACGAGAATCGCTTGAATGCGGGAGACAGAGAGGTTGCAGTGAGCCAAGATTGCACCACTGTACTCCACTGGGTGACAGAGTGAGACTCTGTCTCAAAAAATAAGAAAAAACAAAAAAAGTATCCGGGCTTGGTGGCACGGGCCTGTAGTCTCAGCTACTCTGAAGGCTGAGTTGGGAAGATTGCTTGAGGCCAGGAGTAGTTGGAGGCTGCAGTGAACTATGATTGTGACACGGCACTCCAGCCTGGGCTGCAGAGCAGGACCCTGTCTCTCATACATACACACATACATACCCAGGCTCTACTTCTGGTGATTCTGACTCAGTGTTGCCAAGGGATTCTGCTGTTCGGCTTCTTCTGGGATTCACTTTTCACTGGGAATGGAGACACTGGCTGTGAACCTTTTTGTCCTGAGGTGTAGAGTTCATGGCGACGAAGGTTCAAGCTTAAGGAGAACTCACTGTGCATTAGGTATTGTGCTGAATGCCATCTCCTACTCTCACGGTAACATCCTTAGAAGGTTTAGAAGGTTTATGATAAGTCCCTGCTTTACAGATGAGGAAATTTTCACAACTAATCCTTGTCTGAAACTTTGTACCCTTTGACTAGTATCTCCTATCCCCTACCTTTCCTCCACCCCAGCCCCTGATAAGCAGTGTCCTATTCCTATTTCTGTGAGTTCAGCTTCTTTAGATTCCACAAATAAGTAAGATCATGCAGTATTTGTTTTTCTGTGCCTGGCTTATTTCACTTAACACAGTGTCTTTCAAGTTGATCCATGTTGAACATGACAGGATTTCTTTCGTTTCTATTTTTTTAGAGGGGGTTTTATTTCATGTGGAATCTTGCTCCTGTTGCCCAGGCTAGAGTGCAATGGAATGATCCTGGCTCACTGCAACCTCCGCCTCCTGGGTTCAGGCGATTCTCCTGCCTCAGCCTCTCTAGTAGCTGGGATTACAGGTGTCCACCACCGTGCCTTGCTAATTTTTGTATTTAGTAGAGACGGAGTTTCATCATATTGCCAGGCTGGTTTCAAACTCCTGACCTCATGATCCACCTGCTTCGGCCTCCCAAAGTGCTGAGATTACAGGTGTGAGCTGCCGCACCCAGCTGATTTCTTTCTTTTTTAAGGGTTAATAATATTCCATTGGGTGTATATGGTACATTTTCTTTATCCTTTCATCCGGTGATGGACACTTGGGTTGATTCTATTTCTTGGGTGTTGTGAATAGTGCTGCAGTGAACATGGGCGAGTAGAGATCTCTTCTACTTATTGACTTCAGTTTGTTTTTGGTCTATACCCAGAAGTTGTGTTACTGGATTATATGCTTTGAAATCTATAGCACAGCAGGGTGACTATAGTCAATAATAATGTATCTTTCAAAATAACCAAGAGGGTACATTTCAAAGGTCTCACTATAAAAATTATCAGTAAATGAGGTGATGGATATATTAATTAGCTTGATCAAATCATTCCACATTTTATACACATATCAAAACATCACATAAATGTTTACAATTGTGACATGTCAATTAAAATAATAAACATCACATAGATGTGTACAATTATGACCTGTCAGTTAAAATAATAGTTAAAGATATAAGTAGCTTATTCAAAGCCCCTTTTGAATTGGTGCTTCAATTCAAGATTGGTGGAGCTGAGACATGCCCTGAGGCTGTTGCCCTCAGGCCCACATAGTCTGTGGTCCGTGAATGTGGAAGCCCTACCTGAGATTTCTACTGAGATCGGTGTACGGATTCGATATCTCAGAATCATCTCAATCTCCAAGGTACACAAATCCATAACTGCTGCCTCTATCCCTGACCCTACTGACCTGCAATGTGATCCCTGCTTTGATTTCCAGGAGCATATACCACTTAGACCAAGCGTCGATGGGTTCCGTTGACTGCATTTGAGCTGTGGGGCCATGGAGAGGGTCCCATGCTCCTTGCTCGGTGTGGGCCATCTCATTGACTTGTCTCCTTTGACTTCACCTCTCCTTTTTCTACTCACCTCCTCTGTCATGGATTGCTCTGGGAATTCTGAGCCTGAGTTCCTTTATTTTGCAGACAACCTTTACTCTTCTCTGCAATAAATCCCAGAAGTGTGTAGTTGAGCCCACTGCGAGGTGACTACAAATGGGACTCAGCCTCTGGAAAGTGGTGGTAGTTCCAGATTGATGTGGATGTTATTTTGTTTTTTCCTATAAAATATACTATTTAAACTATCAAACTCTTGCCTCCTGGATGCAGTCCTTTGCTGGTGGCAGTGGGATGGGTACTGCCACTGGGGAGAAGTGCTGCATACTTAGAGAGAAACTGGTTCTATTTAAGAGGCAGAGGGAGGTTTCCAGTACTAGTGCCAGTTTGTTTGGAGGCAAAATGGCTGTTGTATTAAAATTGCCCAAACTTGGGCTGGTTCCCTGTGTGTTTAGAGCTCAAAGCCATGATTGATTACATTTTTTTTTTTTCTGGTGGTTGGTTTTCCATCCTGTGGCTTGGCAGGTTTCTGCTAATAGCTTCACAAGAGTTCCATTATACAGACACTAATAGCACCTACTGTGTGTCAGTCTGTAGTGCCTACTACGTGCCAGGCATTGGAGACAATATAATGATGAAGAAGATAGACATAGGACTTGGTCAAGAGTCTCATTCCCACTCTCAGCCCACCCCAAACAGAGGCCAGAATTGGGAGTCAAAAGATCACAGATGCTCTTGCATCATTTCTCTGAAGAGGGAAGGTGAAACTTTGGTGTCTGAGGAGAATTTGGCTGGATGATCCCCAAAGTTTGAAACATTGGGAAGGAGATGTCATCTGTGTTTAAGGTGAGAAGCAGGGAGGTGCTGGATCTCAGAAGAAGTCAAGATTAAGAGAAGGTTTTTGTGAGGTCCTGTGTATAGTGGAGACCTGTTATAATCAGGATCTCTGGGGCAGAGCCTGTGGTTCAGTGGAATGACATCTTGAAGGTCTTCTTATAGCAGATGGCCCCTAAAGGTTGATGGATCTTGAGCAGCCACAAGAATGGAGAGTTCAGGGGACGTGGTTCCCACCTGGCTTTCCAACAGCATGTAAGCCCAGCATTCTTATGTAAGCCCATGGAGAAGGGAAAGGAGTGCTGGTAACAAGATTGAATTCTCCACCTGCCAGGCATTCAGGGACTCAGAGCAGATTTAACTGGAGTTACAGAAATAGGAATGTGACATTTTCTACATCCGGGTGTGCTGGAGCAAAATGTATTCCCTCTCTGGTTTGTGGGGTAGGAGAATGCTAACAGACGTGACTCCAAGTTTTTGCTTTTAAACCTGGTGCCTAGAAATGCAGTTTCTACTGGCTGCAGATAAAACTTCCATATAGACATTTCCATTGCTGCATCTCTCATGCCTGGTGTTCTCCCTACTTTTCCCTGTTTAATCCACAGAGGAAGAAAGTTCCAGCATCACTTCTGGCCTCTCAAGAGTAAGTTAGGTGGCTGGGTGTGGTGGCTCATGCCTGTAATCTCAGCCCTTTGGGAGGCGGAGGTCGGCAGATCACTTGAGTCCAGGAATTCGAGACCAGTGTGACCAACATGGTGAAACCCTGTCTCTACTAAAAATGCAAAAATTAGCCAGGCATGGTGGTGGGTGCCTGTAATCCCAGCTACTCTGGAGGCCAAATCATGAGAATAACTTCAACCAAGGGGGTGGAGGTTGGAGTGAGCCAAGATTGCACCACTGCACTCCAGCCTGGGCGACAGAGCAAGACTCGGTCTCAAGACAAGACGAAACAAAACAAAACCAATCAAAGAAGAGTGGGTTAGGATGAAAGCTTCCAAGTCTCTCTACCGTTTTCATATGTCTCCTCCCTGGTAAGAGGAAGAGTTGACTTTATTGGAGAGACTGAGATATACTGACTGTATTTTTGCCATGTTCACATATTAGTGGATGGATTATTTTGCCTAGCATATGGCCACAGGGGCCACAATCACTTGCATAGGCACCAGGGTTTTTTTAGGGCAAGCAGGACAGGTAAGACCTGCTTCTGGCAAAGCCAGTCAGGTCTCCTTACCATCTGCTTCCCTTTCTGCCTGTGACTCTTTGGGCATGTCATGGTCTGGTAGGGGATGCAGGAGGAGGAAGCCTCATTGCCTTCTATTCTGTAGCAATTGATGGCCACCCAATTTGAACAGTGGGGGCTTACAGTCTCATGCACTGAGATCAGAGATAGCCGATCCCAAGATTGGCTAAATTAGTAGCTTGAGATGTTAGGTTTCTCATTTGAGGTTTCTGTGCTGCTGCTGCCTTCTGCTCTTGGTCACAGAGGCTGCCACAATCCTCTTGTCAAGTCCTCATGTGACAACATCCAGAGACAGCAAGGAAGAGGGACAGTGTATACCTCTATGTTTCTTTTCTTTAAATTTTTTTGATAGAGAATAATGGTACATTTATGGGGTCCGTGTGAGATTTTGGTGCATGCATACAATGTATAATAATCAAATCAGGGTCTTTAGACTATTAATTATCTCAAACATTGATCATTTATTTGTGTTGGGAATATTTCATATCATCTTGCTATTTAGAAATACACAACAGATTCTTTTATCAAGAAACAAAATCAATGTACACAAATCAGTAGCAGTGCTGTACACCAACAGCGACCAGGCTGAGAATCAAATCAAACCCTTTTATAATAGCTGCAAAAATAAAATACTTAGGAATGTACCTAACCAAGGAGGTGAAAGACCTCTACAAGGAAAGCTACAAAACACTGCTGAAAGAAATCATAGACGATGCAAACAAATGGAAACACATTCCATGCTCATGGATGGGTAGACTCAATATTGTAAAAATGACCCTACTGCCAAAAGCAATCTGTAAATTCAATACAATCCCCATCAATATACCACCATCATTCTTAATAGAACTAGAAAAAATAATGCTAAAATTCATATGGAACCAAAAAAGAGCCTGTGTAGCCAAAGCAAAACTAAGCAAAAAGAACAAATCTGGAGGCATCACATTACCCAATTTCAAACTATATTATAAGGCTATAGACACCAAAACAGCATGGTACTGGTATAAAAGTAGGTACATGACCAATGGAACTGAATAGAGAACCCAGAAATAAAGCCAAATTCTGGGAGCCAACTGATCTTTGACAAACAAAAACAAAGTAGGGAAAGTACACCTTATTTAACAAATGGTAGTGGAATAATTGGCAAGCCTTATGTAAAAGAATGAAACTGGATCCTCATCTCTCACCTTATACAAAAGTCAACACAAGATGGATCAAAGACTTAAATCTAAGTTCTGAAACCATAAAAATTCTAGAAGATAACATCAGAAAAACCCTTCTAGAGATTGGCTTAGGCAAAGAGTTCATGACCAAGGACCTTAAAGCAAATGCAGCAAAAACAAAGATAAATAGATGGGACTTAATTAAATTAAAAGACTTCTGCACAGCAAAAGAAATAATCAATAGAGTAAACAGATCATCCACAGAATGGGAGAAAATTTTCACAAACTGCATCTGACAAAGGACTAATGTCCAGAATCTACAAGGAACTCAAATCAGCAAGAAAAAACCCCACAAATAATTCCATCAAAAAATGGGCTAATGACATGAATAGACAATTCCCAAAAGAAGATATACAAATGGCCAACAAACATATGAAAAAATATTCAACAACCACTATCAGGAAAATGCAAATCAAAACCACTATGCAATACCATGTGTAAAATAAAAAGAATAATAGATGTTAACACGGATGTGGTGAAAAGAGAATGCTTTTACATTGCTGATGGGAATGTAAGCTAGTACCACCACTACGGAAAGAAGTATGGAGATTCCTTAAAGAACTGAAAATAGATCTACCATTTGATCCAGCAATCCCGGTACTAGGTATGACGTATCTACCTGGGGGAAAGGAAGTAATTATAAGAAAAAGACACTTGCACACACATGTTTACAGCAGCAAAATTCGCACTTGCTTTTGTTGCAGTTGCTTTTGGCATCTTGATCATGAAGTTTTTGCCCATGACTGTTTCCTGGATGCTATTGCTTAGGTTGTCTTCCAGCATTTTTTTTTTAATAGTTACAGGTTTTACATTTAAGCCTTTAAGCCATCTTGAGTGAATTTTTGTATATAGTGTAAGGGAGGGGTGTTGTCTCTTTACTCTGTTGTTCCCTTTGATATGCAGCAGGTTTTTAGTTTAATATAATCCCACTTGTGTTGCTTGTATTTTTTAAGTCTTAGCAACACAAACAAAAACTCAAAATCAAAGACTTAATGTAACAGCCACAACTAAAAACTACTAGAAGAAAACACAGGACAAACGCTTGAGATGAAGGTTTTTTAGTTGTGGCTGTTACACTGTTACATTTAAGTCTTTAATTGATTTTGAGTTTATTTTTGTATGTGGTGAGAAATAAGGGTCTAGTTTTATTCTTCTGTGTATGGATATCTAGTTTTCCTGGCACCATTTAATGAAGAGGTTATCCTTTCCTCAGTGTATGTTCTTGACATGTTTCTTGAAAATCAATTAGCTGTAAATATGTAGATTTTTGTTTTTTTTAGTCTATTTCCTTTATTTATGTGTCTGTTTTAATATTAATACATGCTGTTTTGGTTACCATAGCTTTGCACTATATTTTAAAGTCAGGTAGTGTGAGGCTTCTAGCTTTGTTATTTTTGCTCAGTATTGCTTTGGCTTTTTGGGATCTCTTGTGGTTCCACATGAATTTTAGAGTTTTTTTTTCCTGTTTCTGTGAAGAATATAGTTGATAGGAATTATACTGAATCTCTAGATTGGTTCTGGTAGTATGGTAATTTTAACAATATTAATTATTCCAATCTCTGAGCATGAGATACCTTTCTATTTGCATCCTTTTCAGTTTATTTCATCAGTGTTTTTGTGGTTTTCATTGTCGAGGTTTTTGTTTCCTGTCCTTGTTCAGTTTATTCCTAGGTATTTTGTTTTATTTTTGTAGCTATTGTAAATAGAATAGCTTTCTTGATTTTTTTTAAGCTAATTTGTTACTAGTATATAGAAACATTACTGATTTTTGTACATTGATTTTGTGTCTGGAAACTTTACTGAATTAACTTATTCATTGTGTGTTTTTTTAAAATTTATTTTTATTTTTATTTTTGGAGTGTCTCTGTTGCCCAGGCTGGAGTGCAGTGGTGCAGTCTTGGCTCACTGCAACCTCCACCTCCTGGGTTCAAGCAATTTTCCTCCCTCAACCTCCCAAGTAGCTGAGATTACAGGTGCCTACCACCACGCCTGGCTAATTTTCGTATCTGTGGTAGAGACGGGATTTCACCATGTTGGCCCAGCTGGTCTCAAACTCCAACCTCAGGTGATCTGCCCACCTTCGCCTCCCAAAGTGCTGGGATTACATGCTAATTTATCCATTTTAAGAGTCTTTTGGTGGAGTCTTTAGGCTTTTCTACATACAAGTATAATATCATGTCATCTGCAAAGTGAGACAGTTTGTCTTCTTCTTGTCCAGTTTGGATGCCTTTTATTTATTTATCTTGTCTGATCCCTCTGGCTTGGACTTTCCATTATGTATTGAATAGGAGTGGTGAAAGTGGGCATCCTTGTCTTGTTCTAGTTTTTAGAGGAAAGGCTTTTTAATTTTTCCTAGTTAGTATAGTGTTAGCTGTAGATTTATTATGTATGCCTTTTATTATGTTAAATTATACTCCTTCTATGCCTAGTTTGTTGCGTCTTCATTATGAAGGAATGGTAAGTTTTGCTGAGTGATTTTTCTGCATCTGCTGAGATGATCAGATGGTTTTTGTCCAGCATCTTGTTGATGTGATGTATTGCATATATTGATTTGTGTACGTTGAGCCATCTTTGCATTCCCAGGGTAAATCCCACTTAATTATGGTATATTATCTTTTTCATTCATCATTAGACTCAACTTAGTAGTATTTTGCTGAAAATGTTTCCATCTGTGTTCATTAGGAATATTAGCCTGTGGTTTTCTCTTTTTGTTGTGTCCTTTTCTTGATTGGGTATCAGAATAATGCTGGCCTTATATCATGAGTTAGGAAGAATTCCCTCCTCCTCAATTTTTGGAAATAGTTTGAGAAGAATTAGTGTTTGTTTTTCTTCATAAATTGGGTAGAATTCAGCATAAAAGCCCGGTCCAGGGCTTTTCTTTGTTGGGAGACTTTCTGTTACTGATTCAAACTTGCTATTCATTTTGGGTCACTTCAGCCTTTCTGTTTCTTCCCAGTTCAATCTTGGTAGGTTGTATATGTCTGGGAATTTATCCCTTTCCTCTAGGTTTTCCATTTTGCTAGCATATGGTTTTTCATAAGAGCCTCTAATGATCTTTTTTATTTCTTTGGTAACAGTTGTAATGTCTCCTTTTTCATTTCTGATTATATTTATTTGGGTGTCCTTTTTTTCTTGGTTAGCCTAGCTAGTGGTTTATCAATTTTGTTTAACTTTTCAAAAAAACAACCTTTATTTTGTTGATCCTTTGCATTTCTTTTTTGTTCCTATTTCATTCAGTTCTGCTATGATATTTATTATTTTTTTCCTTCTAATAATTTTGAGTTTGGTTTGTTCTTGCTTTTTGAGTTTCTTGAGGTGCATCATTAGATTGTTGAAGTCTTTCCATTTTTTTTTAATGCAGGCATTTATTGCTGTAAACCTCCCTCTTACTATTGCTTTTGCTGTATCCCATAGGTTTTGCATTATGTGTTTCCATTTTCTGTTTAAAGAAATTTTTTGATTTCCATCTTAATTTCCTCATTGACCCAATGGTCATTTAAGAACATGTTTAATGTCCATGTATTTGTATAGTTTCCACATCTCCTCTTGTTATTGATTTCAAGTTTTATTCCATTGTGGTCTGAGAAGATACGTGATATGATTTTTTTTTGTATATCCTTTTGATATGATTTGTCTGTGTCCCCACTCAGATCTCATGTTGAATTCCTACGTGTTGCGGGAGGGACTTGGTGGGAAGTAACCGAATCAAGGGGGCAGGTCTTTCCCCTGCTGTTCTTGTGATAGGGAATAAGTCTCATGAGATCTGACAGTTTTAAAAAGAGGATTTCCCGTGAACAAGCTCTTTCTTTGCCTGCTGCCATCCATGTAAGACGTGACTCACGTCTTTTTGACTTCTGCAATGATTGCGAGGCCTCCCCAGCAATATGGAACTCTAAGTCCATTAAATATCTTTCTTTTGTAAATTTCCCATTCTTGAATATGTCTTTATCAGCTGTGTGAAAATGGACTAAGACAGTAAATTAGTACCAGAAGTGGGGTATTACTGAAAGATACCTGAAAATGTGGAGGTGACTTCGGAACTGGGTAACAGGCAGAGGTTGAAACAGTTTGGAGGGCTCAGAAGGAGACAGGAAAATGTGGGAAAGTTTGGAAGAGACTTCCTAGAGACTTGCCCAAAATACTGATAGTGATATGGACAGTAAAGTACAGGCTAAGGTGGTCTCAGATGGAAATGAGGAACTTGTTGGGAACTGGAGCAAAGGTGATTTCTGTTATGTTTTAGCAAAGAGACTGGTGGCATTTTGCCCCCGCCCTAGAGATTTGTGGAATTTTGAACTTGAGAGAGATTATTTAGGGTATCTGGTGGGAGAAATTTCTTTTCTTTTTTTTTTTTTTGTCTGAGGGGGTTATTTTAAAAGACCTGTCTTCAAGTTCATAAATTCTTTCTTTTGCTTGATCTAGTCTATTGTAAAGCTGTCAATTATATTTTATATTTCTTTTAATAATTTCTTCTAGGATTTATGTTTGGTTCTTTGTAAGGCTGTCTGTCTCTGTTGGATTTCTCATTCAGATCATGAATTGTTTTCCTGATGTTTGTTTTTTTGTATTCATTATCTATATTCTCTTGAATCTCACCTGAGTTTCTTTAATATCATTATTCTGAACTTTTTTCAGGTATTTCCTAGATTTTGTTTTCACTGGAATCTGTTGGTGAAGAATTATTGTGCTTCTTTGGAGGTGTTATGTTTTCTTATTCATATTTCTTGTGTCCTTATGTGACTGTCTGTGCTTCTGACATAACAGTCCCTTCTTCCAGTTTTATGGATAGGCTTTTATGGGGCAAGGACCTTTTCTTATAGCTGTATCTACAGTGTTCATTGAGTAGAGCACTTTGGCTTTGATTCTGGGTGGGTGCAGTGGTATAGTCTGCATATGATTTCTGCAGCTGTAATTGGCTTCAGTGGTGTCTGTGAGTTATTCAGTGGCTTGGACTGCAGTTGTTGTTAGAGGGTGTCACAAGGCTTTGCTGGGGATGGAGATGCCAGGAAGTCTTGCCCTTCGGCATCAGAGGTGGTGGTGGTGGGCCAGGTGTGTCAGTGCTTGGGACCATGGACAGCGGATGTGGGCACTGATGATAGCCTGTCTGGGTGGGCCAATCCCTGGGCCTCCAGGTGGCTTCTTTGGTTGCTGGCAGTGGCAGCAGTGGGCCAGGTTTGGGCAGGTGGGCCATTGGGTTCCTGGATGGTGTGTGTGACAGGCTGATTTCTAGTTCTCCATATGACGTATGCAGGTTCTAGTGGTGGGTGGGCAAACATATCCTCAGACCTCTGAGTAGTAAGTGTGAGCACTAGCTCTGGAGGCAGGGTGAGTCGATCTCCAGGCCCACAGTTGGTGCATTCAGACACCAGCATATTCCTGTGCATTTCTAGATAAAAGAATCTTTCAGAAAACCAGAGCATATATCTTATTAATACAACTTACCTATATCAGCTCTATATGAGGAGAAAGGAGAATTCCCTCAGTAGAACAGACAGAATGGAATCACAGATTAGTTTTGAACCAGTCACTGTTCAAGGGGGTTAGGCTAAAATGATAGGCTCAGAATCTAAACCTTAGACTAAAGAATGGCAAACATTTTCCATGAAGAGGCAAATGGTAACATTTTAGGCTTTTGGTCCATATAACCTCTGTTGCAGTAACCCAGTGGTGCCATTGTAGCATAAAAGCATACATAGACAATGCATAAATGAGTGGACCTGGCTTTATTCCAATAAATCTTAATTTCTACCAACAGTCAGAGGGCCAGATTTGGCCCTTGGTCTATAGTTTGCCAACCCTGTTTAGACAAGTTGCAATTTATTCCCTGGGGCTGGGCCAACCCTTTTCTAAAAAACAAAAAACAAGGCAACTGCTATCAGAATAAAAAAAGATCATGGTGGTGGTTGCCCAGCTCTGTGAATACACTACAATCACTGACGTGTTTACTTTAAATGGGAAAATCATATGGTACCTGAATTATATTTTAATACATATAATTTATTAAATACAATTTATATTTAATTGTATTAAGAAAGTAAAATCTTCCTTGAAGAGATGACACTTAACGAGAGGCCTGGAGGGTGAGATGAGTTAACCAGCTAGAGAAATGAGGAACAACATAGTGAAATCCCTGAGGTTGAAAGTCATGGAGCTGATTTAAGGGATTTTTTTTTTTTTGAGATGGAGTTTTGCTCTTGTCACCCAGGCTGGAGTGCAGTGGTATGATCTCAGCTCACTGCAACCTCTGCCTTCCAGGATCAAGCGATTTTCCTGCCTCAGCCTCCCGAGTAGCTATGCTTTCAGGTGCCCATCACTACAGCTGGCTAATTTTTGGATATTTAGTACAGACAGAGTTTCACCATGTTGGCCAGGCTGGTCTCTAACTCCTGACCTCAGGTGATCCACCCACCTTGGCCTCCCAAAGTGCTGGGATTACTGGCATGAGTCACTGTGCCCAGCCAGATTTAAGGGACTTTCTAGAGGTTTGTGTGGCTGGAAACTACAGGGCAAGCGAGAGAATTAGAAAATGAGGCTGGGGAAAGAGTGGGGCTGGTCATGTGGGGTCTCACCTTAGAGTGTTGGGACTTCACATGAGTAGTCCCACCTTGGGTATTCCATTTCACTACTCTGCATCCCAGCTTCCCTGCTGATGAAATAACGGGCTGATGTAGGGATGAACTGAGATACAGCGTGTGCTCAGTAAAGGTGAGCTTTTATCATCGTCAACCCACAGAGCAGCGGGAGCCTTTGAAAGTGAATGCTCTGTTTGGATGCGCCTTCTGTAATGATTGCTTTGGTCTCTGTGAGGAGTGCAGATTGTAACAGGGCCAGAGGAGAAAGGAGAGGCCAGTTAGGAAGCATTTGCAGTGAAACAGCTGGAGGTGATGGTGGCTTGGTTTATGGTGGTGTCAGGAGAGTGGCTGAGGAGTGAATGGATTTGAAAAAGATTTGGGAGGTAAAACCCATATGACTTGGTCACTGAACGTGAGCTGGGTGGGCCGGAGAGATGGCGAGAAAGAACGAGAACAAAAATATACTGCCAAGTGGGAACTCCAGCCTGAGGTTACTTGAGGTCCATTTGTGAAGAGGAGTGTTTGTGTGTATGATGAAGCTGTCTAGACTTGGAAGGGCCATTTGCAGTACTTTTTTCTTTTTCTTACAGCCAACAATTCCTCCTTCTCTATACCCTAAACATAAGAATTTTTTTTTGCCCTAATTTATCACAGAGAGATGGGCATTCATTTACTTTCATGAGAAATGCAGAATGTCATTAAGAAAGCATATTAAATTAATCAGGATTGCTGTGAGGGAGGTAAAACTGTTTAGATGTGCACCAGTGTTACTGTAATAGTTTGGTCTAAACCCATTTCTGGCCTGCGGCTCTGGAGGTTGACTCCCAGCCTGTTTTCATTTGAAAGATCCCAGCAACAAGCACATTTGGTGTTTGTGGCCAAACCCACTTTATGTAGCAAAGGAAAAGTTGAGGAGTGCCTCTGTTGTTTTCCCCTGAATCATTTGGCAGAAATGTGGCTGGGAGCTTCTTTGCTGATTTTCTCAGTTTTAATATTGCTGTGGAAGGCCCATACCAACACTCAGCCATGTTATTAATCCACAGTTCCAGTTTGGGCTATGATTTGTTTTTCCTTTGAGTGACACAACCTTACTTTCCATTAAAACTCAATGCAAATAGACGCTCATACACCAACATTGCTCCCCCGATTGGGTGGGGGGGAGTCAGTGGAAGAGGAAGTCAAAGTCTAGTTTGGTATTCATATCGGAGTTGTTTTTAAAAGCACACTTCTCTCAAATTAACTCTGGGGTGTCCCACTGTGACTTGGGCAAACCTTTGAATTTTCTGGAGGTGGAAAGTCAAACTTCAAATAAAATTCAGAGGCTGGGCACAGTGACTCACACGTGTAATCCCAGCATTTTGTGAGGCTGAGGTGGGGAGATCACTTGAAGCCAGGAGTTCAAGACCAGGCGGGGCAACATGACGAGACCCCGTTTCTACTAAAAATACAAAGATTAGCCAGGCATGGTGGTGTATGCCTGTAATCCTAGCCACTTGGGAGGCTGAGGCAGGAGTATTGCTTGAACCTGGGAGGCAGGGGTTGCACTGAGCCAAGATCACACCATTGCACTCTAGCCCACTTGACAGACTGAGACTGTCTCAAAAAAATGAAAAATACAAGAACTTGTAAAGTCAAGTTGGGCCCATGACTGAGATCAAGTTATGATCCTATGGTTGGTCTCTTTATACAACAAGGGAAAATAAAATATCACTAATATTTTCTAAATGACCTCTCACTGGGGTTCTCCAGCTCCTGCGTCCAAACCTCATGCCCCATATCAGCTGGCTGAAGATAAAACTGGTCATGCTGCTTTGAGATTGGAGTTGCTGTTATCACACCTCATCTCTACCCCTGCTTGGCATCCACAAATAGTCATCTTCAATGAGATGTCCCTCCTGCCCCTGGCTGCCTTATTTTATCCATGTCCAACCATAACCACTGCTTGTCAGTGGGTCTCAACCTTGGCTGCACCTTGGAATTTCCTGGGGAGATGAGGCAATACCAAGCCTCTGTCTCACTTAGCATGATGTTTTCAAGGTCCATCCACATTGTAGTACACACCAGAATTTCCATTGTATGGATACAGCACGTTTTGTTTATTCATTCGTCAATCAAATGGCCATTTTGGTTGTTGCTACCTTTTGATCATATATTATGTGATTCCATTTATGTGAAGTGTCCAGAACAGGCAAATCTATAGAGGCAGAAAGCAGGTAAGTGGTTGCCAGGAGCTGGGGAAAAGGGGAGGGGATGGAGAGTTGCTTGATGGGTCCATTTTTATTTATTTATTTAAGAGGTTAATGAAAATGTTTTGGAACTAGACAGAGGTGATGGTTGCTTAACGTTTTGAATGTATTTAATGACACTGAAGTGTTCTTTTCACACAGAGTCTTATAAGTTATGTGAATTTTGCCTCATTAAAAAAATTCTGCCAGGTGCAATGGCTCATAACTGTAATCGCAGCACTTTGGGTGGCTGAAGTGGGTGGATCACCTGAGGCCAGGAGTTCGAGACCTGCCTGGCCAACATGGCAAAACCCTGTCCCTGTCTCTATTAAAACCACAAAATTAGATGGGCAGGTGGTGCACACGTATAATCTCAGCTACTCCAGAGGCTAAGGCAGGAGAATGGCTTGAACCCTGGAGGCAGAGGTTGCAGTGAGCAGAGATCATACCACTGCATTCCAGCCTAGGCGATAGAGCAAGACTCCATCTCAAATGTAACAAAAACAAAACAAAAAATACTGATGCCCATGTTCCATCCCCAGGAGATTCTGCAGTAATTGATCTGGGATACAGAGCCTGGTCACTGGGGTTTTAAAATCTCCGCAGCTGATTCTGATGGGCAGCTGTGGTTGATAATCTCCTTCTGGAATGAACTCGTTGGTGTTTAACTTGTGTTCTGTTCTAGTCTCTAGCATGCCGGCGCCTTTCTGTTTCCCTTCACATCTTTGGGGGGCAATTTTTACAATGCAGTCTGATGACCAGCTGTTTCAAAATGCACTGGGATCCCTCTTAACCAGGTGACTCCCTGCGTCCAACTCTGAGCTACCAAGTCAGAGTCTTGTGGGTGACACCCAGGACTGTACATATTAAACAATCAGTGACTGAGAACTATTTTTGAACACTCCTAGGTTTCCCCTGTGTTTGCCCTTTCGTTTCACGTTGAGACCCTTTTGTGTGCTGACCACTGGGCTGTTGCATGTGGACATACCATGAAAAAGACAGGCCGAGTGCAGTGGCTCATGCCTGTAACCCCAGCACTTTGGGAGGACGAGACAGGCGAATCACTTGAGGCAGGAGTTCAAGACCTGCCTGGCCAACATGGCAAAACCCTGTCTCTACCAAAAATATGAAATTAGCCAGGTGTGTTGACGAGTGCTTTGATCCCATCTACTCGGGAGGCTGAGGCTGCAGCGAGCTGAGATTGCACCATTGCACTCCAGCCTTGGTGACAGAGTGAGACTGTCTCAAAAAAAAGAAGAGACAGAGATGGTTCTTCCTTTCTGTAGTGCTCAGTAAAACAGGAAAGCTCAGGATGTTCTGCCACTTGTCAGAAATATATTTGGTATATGTAGCTGGGGTCACATGCTTGACATGCATATTGAAAGCTTCTGGGTAGGAGGAGAACAGTCATCACAGCCTGGCGTAACTGTCTCCGAGGACAGGTCTCCCTGGCGAGACTGAGAACACAACTCTGAAATCAGAGTTCAAATCCAAGTTCTAAATTTCCTCTAGTAATGTAAATGACCTAAGACAGTTTTTGAATTAGTTATCTGTTGCTGTGCCACCAAATTACTATAAACTTTGTGGCTTGAGAGAGCACGCATTTATCCCTGATGGTTGTGTGGGTCAGGCATCCAGGCGTAACTTAGCTGGGTTCAGTGCAGGGCTGCAGCCATTGTGTCAGCCAGGGCTCGGCTCTCATCTGGAGACTTGACTGGTGATAGGTTGGCTTCCAGGCTCATCTGGCTGTTGGCAGCATTCAGTTCCTTGAAGGCTGCTGCACTTAGGGTCTCAGATTCTTGCTGCCCTCAGCTTCTTGCCACATGGGCCTCTCCACCTGGTCACTCATGACATAGCAGCTTGCATCTTCAAAACCAGCAAGCCAGACAACCTCCTAGTAAGACAGCTTCACATCCTAACATAATCGGATACATCCCGTCGCCTCTGCCATATTCTCTTGGTTATAATAAAGTTACAGGTCCCACCCACATTCACAGGGAGGGGGTTATACAAGGATGTCAGTAGCAGGATGGGGGACATCTGGGTGCCATAGTTTTCTCTACATAGAATGGGGATAATTATGCTTTTTACCTCCAGGACTATAGTGCATATGAAATGAGAGGATGCATGAATACCCCTTATCAGAGAGTGAGGACTTCATAAATATCAACTTCATTGTTACTTATTATTACTACCATTGCTAATATCATCAGGTCGACACTGGTCACTGGTCTCCTGCCTGTGAAAGGCATCTCCCTCCATTGCCTCGAGTTTTTCCTGAGCTTCTCCTGTGTTCTCATAGATGTTTTCTTCATCCAGCTTGGAAATATAATCTTGAGCCCTGAATCTTTTTTCCGATCTGTCTTGTCTGAAGCATGCACTAAACTATCTGGGTGTTCAGATTGGATGGAGCATTTTATAAAAAGCAGCATCTCCATTCATGTTGGATGCATCTTTGAAGGACTGTGTTTCTGGTGGCCTCTCATGACTTGGTCTCTTCCTCATTTAGAATTCTTTGCTGGAACAGCAGGAGACAGATTCCCATCCTGTGTTGTGAGTCTGCATTCCAATTTCCCACTTGGGAGATGTTTACGTACTCAGAACCTATTGAATCTATTTAATTGAAAAATATGTGGATGCTCTGGGCCAGATACTGTGCTTGGTTCTAGGGATCTAGAAAAGTCAAAAAGACAAATCCTTGATTCTCACTGAGCTCATAATTCAATGGAGGAATTTATCTTTTTTTTTTTTTTTTTTGAGACAGAGTCTTATTCTGTTGCCCAGGCTGGAGTGCAGTGGTGTGATCTTGGCTCACTGCAACCTCTACCTCCCAGGTTCAAGTGATTCTCCTGCCTCAGCCTCCCGAGTAGCTGGGATTACAGGTGTGCATGACCACACCTGGCTAATTTTTGTATTTTTAGTGGAGATAGCTTTCACCATGTTGGTAAGGCTGGTCTTGAACTCCTGACCTCATGGTCCACCTGCCTTGGCCTCCCAAAGTGCTGGGATTACAGTCATGAGCCACCACACCTGCCCGGAATTTACCTTTTAATTAATTAATTATTATGGTTTTTTAATAGTAGAGCTCTTGAACGTATTCCTCCTATCTGACATTTTATATTCTTTGACCAACATCTTTTCCCCTCTCACTGCTCCTGGCAACCACCATTCTATTTTTTTTTTTTTTAACATCTCTAAGTTCAGCTTTTTGGATTCCACATATATTTGAGATCATGTGGTTATTTGTCTTTCTGAGCTTGGCTTAGCTTGCTTTTCATAATGTCCTCCAGGTTCATCTGTGTTGTTGCCAATGACAGGATTTTCTTCTTTTATTTTAAAGGCCAAATAGTATTCCATTGTGTATATATTCCTTATCCATCCATCCATCATGGGCACTTAGGTTGCTTCTATGTATTGTCTATTGTGAATAGTGCTGCAGTGAACTTGGGAGTGTAGATATCTCTTCAACAGACTGACTTTAGTTCCTTTGGATATATGTCCAGATATGTGATTGCTGGATCATATAGTAGAAGTTTTTTTTTTTTTTTTTTTTTTTTTTTTTTTTTTTTTGAGTGTGTATTTTTCTGTTTCACCGGGCTAGTTTGCAGTGGGAAGTTCTCAGTTAACAGCAAAAA